>CATNWA010016026.1:0-212500 GCA_951230385.1 Staurois parvus
TTATTTCCCCCCTTTGTATTATACTGGGTTAATTCCCCTTATTATTTATAAATGGGATATACCCCCTTTGTATTTCTGGGTCTACCCCCCAGTTTTCAGGGTCAAAACCCCTTATGATTATACATGGAGATCAATTTTCCCCCAATAGTTTTACATGGAGAAACATTTCCCCCCATTTTTTATTAACATGGAGTATACCCCCCCAGTTTATTTCAGGGATCATATCCCCCCCTTTGTTTTTAGGGAAACTATCCCCCAGTATTATACATGGGGATCATTTTCCCCCTTTGTTTATACCGGGGTCTATCCCCCTATGTATTTTACGGAGTATACCCCCATTTATTATTACATGGAGAACAAATCCCCCTTATGTATTATACATTGTGATCATATCCCCCCTTATGTATTATACAAGGAGATCATATCCCCCCTTCATGATATTAGACATGGAAGATCCATAACCCCCAATTATGTCTTCATTACAGGGAGATCAATAATCCCCCCTTAAGTATATATACATAGTATCCCCCCCCTTATGTATTTGATACATGGTGATCATATCCCCCTTATGTATTATACATGGAGATCATATCCTCCCCTTATGTATTATACATGGAGATCATATCCCCCCTTATGTATTATACATGGAGATCATATCCCCCTTTTATTTATTATACATGGAGATCATATCCCCCCTTATGTATTGATACATGGAGATCATATCCCCCCCTTATGTATTATACATGGAGATCATATCCCCCTTATGTATTATACATGGGTGATCATTTCCCCCTTTTGTATTATACATGGAGATCATTCCCCATCCTTATGTATTATACATGGAGATCATATCCCCCCCCTTATGTATTATACATGGAGATCTTCATATCCCCCCTTATGTATTATACATGGAGATCATATCCCCCCCTTATGTATTATACATGGAGATCATATCCCCCTTATGTATTATACATGGAGATCATATCCCCCCTTATGTATTATACATGGAGAGAATCCTCCCCCCCTTATGTATTATACATGGAGATCATATCCCCCCCCTTATGTATTATACATGGAGATCATATCCCCCCCTTATGTATTATACATGGAGATCATATCCCCCTTATGTATTTATACATGGAGATCATATCCCCCTTATGTATTATACATGGGAGATCATATCCCCCCTTATGTATTTATACATGGTGATCATATCCCCCCTTATGTATTATACATGGAGATCATATCCCCCCTTATGTATTATACATGGAGATCATATCCCCCCCCCCCTTTTATACATGGAATCCCCCCTTATGTATTATACATGGAGATCATATCCCCCCTTATGTATTATACATGGAGATCATATCCCCCCTTATGTATTATACATGGAGATCATATCCCCCCCTTATGTATTATACATGGAGATCATATCCCCCCCTTATGTATTATACATGGAGATCATATCCCCCCCTTATGTATTTATACATGGAGATCATATCCCCCCCCTTATGTATTATACATGGAGATCATATCCCCCCTTATGTATTATACATGGAGATCATATCCCCCCCTTATGTATTATACATGGGAGATCATATCCCCCCTTATGTATTATACATGGAGATCATATCCCCCCTTATGTATTATACATGGAGAGATTCATATCCCCCTTATGTATTATACATGTGATATATTTTATACATGGAGATCATATCCCCCCTTATGTATTATACATGGAGATCATATCCCCCCTTATGTATTATACATGGAGATCATATCCCCCCTTATGTATTATACATGGAGATCATATCCCCCCTTATGTATTATACATGGAGATCATATCCCCCCCTTATGTATTATACATGGAGATCATATCCCCCCCCTTATGTATTATACATGGAGATCATATCCCCCCCCTTATGTATTATACATGGAGATCATATCCCCCCCCTTATGTATTATACATGGAGATCATATCCCCCCTTATGTATTATACATGGAGATCATATCCCCCCTTATGTATATTATACATGGAGATCATATCCCCCTTATTATGTATTATACATGGAGATCATATCCCCCCCTTATGTATTATACATGGAGATCATATCCCCCCCTTATGTATTATACATGGAGATCATATCCCCCCCTTATGTATTATACATGGAGATCATATCCCCCCTTATGTATTATACATGGAGATCATATCCCCCCTTATGTATTATACATGGAGATCATATCCCCCCTTATGTATTATACATGGAGACATATCCCCCCCTTATGTATTATACATGGAGATCATATCCCCCCTTATGTATTATACATGGAGATCATATCCCCCTTATGTATTATACATGGAGATCATATCCCCCCTTATGTATTATACATGGAGATCATATCCCCCCCTTATGTATTATACATGGAGATCATATCCCCCCTTATGTATTATACATGGAGATCATATCCCCCCTTATGTATTATACATGGAGATCATATCCCCCTTATGTATTTATACATGGAGATTCATATCCCCCTTATGTATTATACATGGAGATCATATCCCCCCTTATGTATTATACATGGAGATCATATCCCCCCTTATGTATTATACATGGAGATCATATCCCCCCTTATGTATTTATACATGGAGATCATATCCCCCCTTATGTATTATACATGGAGATCATATCCCCCCCTTATGTATTATACATGGAGATCATATCCCCCTTATGTATTATACATGGAGATCATATCCCCCCCTTATGTGTATTATACATGGAGATCATATCCCCCCTTATGTATTATACATGGAGATCATATCCCCCTTATGTATTATACATGGAGATCATATCCCCCTTATGTATTATACATGGAGATCATATCCCCCCCTTATGTATTATACATGGAGATCATATCCCCCCTTATGTATTATACATGGAGATCATATCCCCCTTATGTATTATACATGGAGATCATATCCCCCCTTATGTATTATACATGGAGATCATATCCCCCCCCTTATGTATTATACATGGAGATCATATCCCCCCCTTATGTATTATACATGGAGATCATATCCCCCCTTATGTATTATACATGGAGATCATATCCCCCTTATGTATTATACATGGAGATCATATCCCCCCCTTATGTATTATACATGGAGATCATATCCCCCCTTATGTATTATACATGGAGATCATATCCCCCCTTATGTATTATACATGGAGATCATATCCCCCCCTTATGTATTATACATGGAGATCATATCCCCCCTTATGTATTATACATGGAGATCATATCCCCCCCCTTATGTATTATACATGGAGATCATATCCCCCCTTATGTATTATACATGGAGATCATATCCCCCCTTATGTATTATACATGGAGATCATATCCCCCCTTATGTATTATACATGGAGATCATATCCCCCCCCTTATGTATTATACATGGAGATCATATCCCCCCTTATTTGTATTATACATGGAGATCATATCCCCCCCTTATGTATTATACATGGAGATCATATCCCCCCTTATTATGTATTATACATGGAGATCAATACCCCCCTTATGTATTATACATGGAGATCATATCCCCCCCTTATGTATTATACATGGAGATCATATCCCCCCCTTATGTATTATACATGGAGATCATCATATCCCCCCCCCTTATGTATTATACATGGAGATCATATCCCCCCTTATGTATTATACATGGAGATCATATCCCCCTTATGTATTATACATGGAGATCATATCCCCCCCTTATGTATTATACATGGAGATCATATCCCCCCCCTTATGTATTATACATGGAGATCATATCCCCCCCCTTATGTATTATACATGGAGATCATATCCCCCCTTATGTATTATACATGGAGATCATATCCCCCCTTATGTATTATACATGGAGATCATATCCCCCCTTATGTATTATACATGGAGATCATATCCCCCCTTATGTATTATACATGGAGATCATATCCCCCCTTATGTATTATACATGGAGATCATATCCCCCCCTTATGTATTTATACATGGAGATCATATCCCCCCTTATGTATTATACATGGAGATCATATCCCCCCTTATGTATTATACATGGAGATCATATCCCCCCTTATGTATTATACATGGAGATCATATCCCCCCCTTATGTATTATTATACATGGAGATCATATCCCCCCTTATGTATTATACATGGAGATCATATCCCCCCTTATGTATTATACATGGAGATCATATCCCCCCTTATGTATTATACATGGTGATCATATACCCCCCTTATGTAATTATACATGGTGATCATATATCCCCCCTTATGTATTGATACATGGAGATCATATCCCCCCCCCTTATGTATTATACATGGAGATCATATCCCCCCTTATGTATTATACATGGAGATCATAATCCCCCCCCTTATGTATTATACATGGAGATCATATTCCCCCCTTATGTATTATACATGGAGATCATATCCCCCCTTATGTATTATACATGGAGATCATATCCCCCCTTATGTATTATGTCTGCTGCGGAAGAGAAAATAATACTGTCAGTCAGTATGACATGCAGAGGAGTGCCGTCGATCTTAGAATCACCGCACACTTCACTCATTTGGGCAGTCACGGGGCCAAAAACCAGAAGTGGTGGAGCCACAGTGTGGCGGTTACAGGCAGCAGCAATGGGAGGCCATACAGCACCCTATGACAAAAATGAACCCACACCAGCAGTGTGAGGAGACCTGAAAGTGGCACATGGCAGAGTGGTATGGCGGATGGGAGACAGCAGCACTCGCGGGAGGGCCGTATTGACAGGGTACATAACCAGGGACCCATGACAGACTCTGGACCTGGCAGCAGCATGAGGAGTCGGTACAAATCTCAGCGGGCCCATGACAGATAAACGGGCTGGCAAGCAGCCATGAGGAGTCGGTACGGGGCCCATGACAGATTACTGGCCTGGCAGATGACGACGAGGCCTGCCAAGTGCGATCAGCCTCATCATCATCAATTAGGGTCTCCGCCTCACTACTATGCCCCCCTCGGCTGCGTGTGGTCAGGGAGACAGACCTGTCTTCATAGACCGGCTACCGAGCCACTCTCCTCTGCCACTACTTCTTCGCCTGGCTGCTGAAAGAGCGGATGTCTATCCCCCCGTTCCTGACCGCCCTCTGTTAGCTCTTCCTCACTGTACAGTGGGGCTGAGCCCACAGCATGCGATACTTCGCTGGTGAGGGAACACCAAAGGACAGGGGAGGTAGAGGACACGTGATTTCAGTGGGCCTTGGTCCGGGCCATGCCAACTAACGGTTTGTGTGTCTGACGTACCCACCGACCGTTGGCTGTAGGTGTCAGAGGTGACCTGGGAAGAGGAAGACGACCGAGCCAACCAATCGATGACGGCAGGGGTTGTCGGTGGAGACACGATCCGCTGGATTACACTCGGGAGCACTGGCCTCTGGCTGCGACTAGTGCTGCCTCGACCCCTTCCTCTGCTGCCACGTCTGCTCGCTCCTAAAAACATTGCCTCCTCTGCCACTCCTCTGCGTGTTGTCTGACATACTCTTTAATTCAACGATTCTGTGTTCACTGAGTCACCTAACAATTCTGTGTCCCTGAGTAACAATTCTGTGTCCCTCAGTAACAATTCTGTGTCCCTGAGTAACAATTCTGTGTCCCTGAGTAACGATTCTGTGTCCCTCAGTAACGATTCTGTGTCCCTAGTAACAATTCTGTGTCCCTGAGTAACAATTCTGTGTCCCTGAGTAACAATTCTGTGTCCCTCAGTAACAATTCTGTGTCCCTAGAGTAAAAATTCTGTGTCCCTGAGTAACAATTCTGTGTCTGTACCCCTGAGTAACAATTCTGTGTCCCTGATAAGTAACAATTCCGTGTCCCTGAGAGTAACGATTCTGTGTCCCTCAGTAACAATTCTGTGTCCCTCAGTAAACAATTCTGTGTCCCTGAGTAACGATTCTGTGTCCTCTGAGTAACAATTCTGTGTCCTGAGTAACATGATTCTGTGTCCCTGAGTAACGATTCTGTGTCCTCAGTAACAATTCTGTGTGCCCCTGAGTAACAAATTCTGTGTCCCTGAGTAACAATTCTGTGTCCTCCCTGAGTTAACAATTCTGTGTCCCTGAGTAACAATTCTGTGTTGTCCTCTGAGTAACAATTCTGTGTCCCTGAGTAACCATTCTGTGGTCTGTCCCTGAGTAACAATATTTCCCTGGTGGTCCCTCAGTAAACAATTCTGTGTCCCTGAGTAACAATTCTGTGTTGTCCCCTGAGTAACAATTCTAGTGTCTGTCCCTGAGTAACAATTCTGTGTCCCTGAGTAACAATTCTGTGTCCCTCAGTAACAATTCTGTGTCCCTGAGTAACAATTCTGTGTCCCTGAGTATAGACAATTCTGTGTCTGTTAAACAATATGGTAGTGTGACAAGGGCACCCCTCTGGAGAAAATAGGTTACTAAATGATCCACGCGGAGTAAATATGATTGAAAAGAATTTCCCAACAATACTTTATTTGATCACATAGATTCATAAGGAGGTTAAACATGAGCACGGTGAACATCGTCAAACACATAAAATCATGTTAAAAATTGGTTAACTAGAGAACTGTCCTGCGTGGGATGTTCCCATGCGGCCATTGCCAGATCTGTCCATTTGTACATAAGTCCAATCAGTGTCTTCAATAATGATAAATCTAAGGCATTTCAGATACGAAAGTTTTATTAATTGCTCCCAGCCTCCAGCAAATAATATACATGATAGAATGTCCATGTAAGAAGATAATATAGGAAAAACGAAAAGGAACCTCAGGACTAGGATTGGTGAACATCTGAGAGATATCAGTTCTGTGTGAAAATAGGAATTGTAAGAAAGGGAGAAAAAGAGATTCCCCCACTGGCACAACACATTTAAAGAAGTCACGGGGGTAAAACAGAAGGTTTTGCAAGTGAAAGGGATTTTCCTGCTGAATATTTCAGCTACGTCCGGGGGACTTTGATAAAAGTCCTCCTACAAAAAGAAAAATTCTGGATATTATACCCTGAGGGGCACTTGTCCCATACGGACATGAATACAGAACTCAACTTTGGAGTTTTTTTTTGAACTAAAAAAACTGTTTTGAATTAAATTTATTGGAACCTCTAATATACCTTGAGTTATAACCTGCATTGGGGTACTATGTTCTGTAATGAATTAAACATGGATCTATCTGGATAAAGTATGAATTTGATTGTGTGATTCTTCTTATTCGCACTACATACTTAAATTCCACTACAATAATTGGACTAATTACTGAAATTAGGTGATTGAACCTGGTCTTGATGTCTCTCTGTTTTGAACAATTATTATGAGTATAATAATTCTTTTTGCTATCTTTTTTGGAAATGAATCTGATTTATAGCAACAGGGTTCCTCCTCTTTATATCCAGCAGTCATTTTAAATTGAATATATGTGTTTTAAAATTCACTTTGGATATTTTCAATGTAAGTGATACTCTTTCAACACAAGATGGCGAGGTGGAGACTCTTGGTATGGGCAATTAGTGCACCATATAAGGCGAAGGATTGAGGTCCCCTCCCCAGTTCTGACGAAGTCTGCGGGGTGATTGGTCGGACGAAAACGCGTCAACGTATTGACGTCACTTCTTCACGCTCGGCGTCTTCATAGGGTCTAGGCGGCCCCCCACGAGGCGGGAAGGAACGGCGGTGTCCACAGCTCCCTGCTAGGAAGGCACGAGGCCCTCTGAAAACTACCATAAGGCTACTATTACAGCGGTTCGCAAACGGCAATCCCCCCTAGGGAACATACCTTCCACCCGGTGGCAAGTTATTTAAGCTTACAGCTGTTTAGTTTATAGGCTTATATGGTGTTAAGAAGGCATGTCATACGGGCCTAATCTACCCTGTAACTCGGGGAAATTTTTTGGAAATCCTCCTAGGAGGATAGTATACATGTATATATACGCTATCCTATTCAGGCATTATATGCTGTGACATAGCCATATCCTTATGAAACCGCAATAATTTTTCTCTATTTGAGCAATTTTTTGGAAACCCTTCATTGGGTATATAGACCTCAGGTACTTTACGGCCTGCCAATACATATTACATATGTGTTGAAATCCACGTACTGTGACTACCAACGGTTCTCCACCCCCCATATGCACCTTTTGAACAAGCATCAAGGACCTGATCCTATTTCAAGTCGACGGGAGTCCTCTTGATCTTTATTGATGGGTAATATACCTACATTGTGTTTTTTGTTTCATGGTTTACTTGATGCCTGTGATCTATACATTCATTTTTTTATATATATATCCCCAGAATCATTTGGTAACTGTGGACCTTGTTTCACTTGGGTGGTTACCCAGGAAGTCCCCATATTTGAGAAGCGGGTTTTGATAGCCTCATCATTGAGAAGGTAATAGAAGTATCCATTGACTTGTGTAGAGGGAGGCCTGGTGAGCTTTAGATGTGATTCGGCTCTTATATTTCTATACATACATTATGTATTTCTGTATTCCAGCTCTCACATACCAGTTGAGGTCCCTGACGTACATTGGGAACATATCTGCTGAATACATGGCTCACTCTAATAACAAGTTGGAAACTCATGGAAATCTAGGATAATTATCTTACTATTACCCTACATTGCCTTATATGGTACTCTAAGTGCTAAGATGACCCCGAAATGAAGACGCCAAGTGCTTTTTAACATAGATTTTATGTGTTTGACATGTTCACACCGTGCTCATGTTTAACCTCCTTATGATCTATGTGATCAAATAAAGTATTGTTGGAAATTCTTTTCAATCATATTACTCCGCGTGGATCATTTAGTAACCTACTTTCTCCAGGTAGGGGGTGCCCTTGTCACACTACCATATTGTTTAGTATGCATTTTTCTGGGTTCATGGATACCACACTTGTACAAGTGAGTCGGAGATATGACAATGACACTAGCTATTTGTGTCATTTTGGGTGGCTTGTTTTTGTTCTATTTTGTGAATTCTGTGTATGTCCCTGAGTAACAATCTGTGTCCTGAGTAACAATTCTGTGTCCCTGAGTAACAATTCTGTGTCTGTCCCAGAGTAACAATTCTGTGTCTGTCGAGTAACAGTTCTGTGTCCCGCAGTAACAATTCTGTGTCCCTGAGTAACAATTCTTGTGTCCCTCAGTAACAATTCTGTGTCCCTCAGTAACAATTCTGTGTCTGTCCCTGAGTAACAATTCTGTGTCCAATCAGTAACAATTCTGTGTCCCTCAGTAACAATTCTGTGTCCCTCAGTAACAATTCTGTGTCTGTCCCTGAGTAACAATTCTGTGTCCCTGAGTAACAATTTCTCTGTCCCTCAGTAACAATTCTGTGTCCCTCAGTAACAATTCTGATGTCCCTAGTAACAATTCTGTCTGTCCCTGAGTAACAATTCTGTGTCCTATGTAAAACAATTCTGTGTCCCTGAGTAACAATTCTGTGTCCCTCACTAACAATTCTGTGTCCCTCAGTAACAATTCTGTGTCTGTCCCTGAGTAACAATTCTGTTGTCCCTGAGTAAAACAATTCTGTGTCCCTGAGTAACAATTCTGTGTCCCTAACAATTCTGTGTCCCTCAGTAACAATTCTGTGCCCCTGAGTAACAATTCTGTGTCTGTCCCTGAGTAACAATTCTGTGTCCCTGAGTAACAATTCTGTGTCCCTCAGTACACATATTCTGAGGTCCCTCAGTAACAATTCTGTGTCTGTCCCTGAGTAACGATTCTGTGTCCCTAAGTAACGATTCTGTGTCCCTAAGTAACGATTCTGTGTCCCTAAAGTCTCTCTGGCCCTAACTCTGTCCCTAATACAGAGCAGGTCTGTCTCTCTTGAATGACCGGAGGCTAATGGAGAATTGTAAAATGGCCGCAATTTATAGCTCCACCATTACACAGTGCTGGCTGGCTGGCTGCTGATTGGCTAATGCGATCACATGTCATGAATGAATGCATTATGGGTCAGCGCGCCTTGTCTGCGCGCCTTCCCAGAGATCCCCGATCCCCCCTTATGTATCTATACATGGAGATCATATCCCCCCTTATGTATTATACATGGAGATCATATCCCCCCCTTATGTATTATACATGGAGATCATATATCCCCCTTATGTATTATACATGGAGATCATATCCCCCCTTATGTATTATACATGGGAGATCATATCCCCCCTTATGTATTATACATGGAGATCATATCTTATGTATTATACATGGAGATCATATCCCCCCCCTTATGTATTATACATGGAGAGATCATATCCCCCCCTTATGTATTATACATGGAGATATATCCCCCCTTATGTATTATACATGGAGAGATCATATCCCCCCTTATGTATTATACATGGAGATCATATCCCCCCTTATGTATTATACATGGAGATCATATCCCCCCTTATGTATTATACATGGAGATCATATCCCCCCTTATGTATTATACATGGAGATCATATCCCCCCCTTATGTATTATACATGGAGATCATATCCCCCCTTATGTATTATACATGGAGATCATATCCCCCCTTATGTATTATACATGGAGATCATATCCCCCCTTATTATGTATTATACATGGAGATCATATCCCCCCTTATGTATTATACATGGAGATCATATCCCCCCCTTATGTATTATACATGGAGATCATATCCCCCCTTATGTATTATACATGGAGATCATATCCCCCCTTATGTATTAACATGGAGATCATATCCCCCCTTATGTATTATACATGGAGATCATATCCCCCCCCTTATGTATATTATACATGGAGATCATATCCCCCTTATGTATTATACATGGAGATCATATCCCCCCTTATGTATTATACATGGAGATCATATCCCCCTTATGTATTATACATGGAGATCATATCCCCCCTTATGTATTATACATGGAGATCATATCCCCCCTTATGTATTATACATGGAGATCATATCCCCCCTTATGTATTATACATGGAGATCATATATCCCCCCCTTATGTATTATACATGGAGATCATATCCCCCCCTTATGTATTATACATGGAGATCATATCCCCCCCCTTATGTATTATACATGGAGATCATATCCCCCCCTTATGTATTATACATGGAGATCATATCCCCCCTTATGTATTATCATGGAGATCATATCCCCCCTTATGTATTATACATGGAGATCATATCCCCCCTTATGTATTATACATGGAGATCATATCCCCCCTTATGTATTATACATGGAGATCATATCCCCCCTTATGTATTATACATGGAGATCATATCCCCCCCTTATGTATTATACATGGAGATCATATCCCCCCCTTATGTATTATACATGGAGATCATATCCCCCCTTATGTATTATACATGGAGATCATATCCCCCCCTTATGTATTATACATGGAGATCATATCCCCCCCCCTTATGTATTATACATGGAGATCATATCCCCCCTTATGTATTATACATGGAGATCATATCCCCCCTTATGTATTATACATGGAGATCATATCCCCCCCCTTATGTATTATACATGGAGATCATATCCCCCCTTATGTATTATACATGGAGATCATATCCCCCCTTATGTATTATACATGGAGATCATATCCCCCTTATGTATTATACATGGAGATCATATCCCCCCTTATGTATTATACATGGAGATCATATCCCCCCCTTATGTATTATACATGGAGATCATATCCCCCCTTATGTATTATACATGGAGATCATATATCCCCCCTTATGTATTATACATGGAGATCATATCCCCCCTTATGTATTATACATGGAGATCATATCCCCCCTTATGTATTATACATGGAGATCATATCCCCCCCTTATGTATTATACATGGAGATCATATCCCCCCCCTTATGTATTATACATGGAGATCATATCCCCCCCCTTATGTATTATACATGGAGATCATATCCCCCTTATGTATATACATGGAGATCATATCCCCCCTTATGTATTATACATGGAGATCATATCCCCCCCTTATGTATTATACATGGAGATCATATCCCCCCTTATGTATTATACATGGAGATCATATCCCCCTTATGTATTATACATGGAGATCATATCCCCCCTATTATGTATTTATACATGGAGATCATATCCCCCCTTATGTATTATACATGGAGATCATATCCCCCCTTATGTATTATACATGGAGATCATATCCCCCCTTATGTATTATACATGGAGATCATCCCCCCCCCTTATGTATTATACATGGAGATCATATCCCCCCTTATGTATTTATACATGGAGATCATATCCCCCCTTATGTATTATACATGGAGATCATATCCCCCCTTATGTATTATACATGGAGATCATATCCCCCCCTTATGTATTATACATGGAGATCATATCCCCCCTTATGTATTATACATGGAGATCATATCCCCCCTTATGTATTATACATGGAGATCATATCCCCCCCTTATGTATTATACATGGAGATCATATCCCCCCTTATGTATTATACATGGAGATCATATCCCCCCCTTATGTATTATACATGGAGATCATCATATCCCCCCTTATGTATTATACATGGAGATCATATCCCCCCCTTATGTATTATACATGGAGATCATATCCCCCCTTATGTATTATACATGGAGATCATATCCCCCCCCCTTATGTATTATACATGGAGATCATATCCCCCCCCTTATGTATTATACATGGAGATCATATCCCCCTTATGTATTATACATGGAGATCATATATCCCCCCCCCTTATGTATTATACATGGGGATCATATCCCCCCTTATGTATTATACATGGAGATCATATCCCCCCCCCTTATGTATTATACATGGAGATCATATCCCCCCCTTATGTATTATACATACATGGAGATCATATCCCCCTTATGTATTATACATGGAGATCATATCCCCCCTTATGTATTATACATGGATCATATCCCCCTTATGTATTTATATATTATACATGGAGATCATATCCCCCCTTATGTATTATACATGGAGATCATATCCCCCCTTATGTATTATACATGGAGATCATATCCCCCCTTATGTATTATACATGGAGATCATATCCCCCCTTATGTATTATACATGGAGATCATATCCCCCCCCTTATGTATTATACATGGAGATCATATCCCCCCCCTTATGTATTATACATGGGAGATCATATCCCCCCCTTATGTATTATACATGGAGATCATATATCCCCTTATGTATTATACATGGAGATCATATCCCCCCTTATGTATTATACATGGAGATCATATCCCCCCCTTATGTATTATACATGGAGATCATATCCCCCCTTATGTATTATACATGGAGATCATATCCCCCCCTTATGTATTATACATGGAGATCATATCCCCCCCTTATGTATTATACATGGAGATCATATCCCCCCTTATGTATTTATGTATTATACATGGAGATCATATCCCCCCTTATGTATTATACATGGAGATCATATCCCCCCTTATGTATTTATACATGGAGATCATATCCCCCCTTATGTATTATACATGGAGATCATATCCCCCCTTTATATTATTATACATGGAGATCATATCCCCCTTATGTATTATACATGGAGATCATATCCCCCCTTATGTATTATACATGGAGATCATATCCCCCCCCTTATGTATTATACATGGAGATCATATCCCCCCTTATGTATTATACATGGAGATCATATCCCCCCTTATGTATTATACATGGAGATCATATCCCCCCCTTATGTATTATACATGGAGATCATATCCCCCCTTATGTATTATACATGGAGATCATATCCCCCCCCCCTTATGTATTATACATGGAGATCATATCCCCCCTTATGTATTATACATGGAGATCATCCCCCCCCCTTATGTATTATACATGGAGATCATATCCCCCCTTATGTATTATACATGGAGATCATATCCCCCCTTATGTATTATACATGGAGATCATATCCCCCCCTTATGTATTATACATGGAGATCATATCCCCCCTTATGTATTATACATGGAGATCATATCCCCCCTTATGTATTATACATGGAGATCATATCCCCCCTTATGTATTATACATGGAGATCATATCCCCCCCCTTATGTATTATACATGGAGATCATCATATCCCCCCTTATGTATTATACATGGAGATCATATCCCCCCCTTATGTATTATACATGGAGATCATATCCCCCCCCTTATGTATTATACATGGAGATCATATCCCCCCTTATGTATTATACATGGAGATCATATCCCCCTTATGTATTATACATGAGGTGATCATATCCCCCCTTATGTATTATACATGGAGATCATATATATCCCCCCCCTTATGTATTATACATGGAGATCATATATCCCCCCCTTATGTATTATACATGGAGATCATCCCCCCCCTTATGTATTATACATGGAGATCATATCCCCCCTTATGTATTATACATGGAGATCATATCCCCCCTTATGTATTATACATGGAGATCATATCCCCCCCTTATGTATTATACATGGAGATCATATCCCCCCTTATGTATTATACATGGAGATCATATCCCCCCCTTATGTATTATACATGGAGATCATATCCCCCCTTATGTATTATACATGGAGATCATATCCCCCCTTATGTATTATACATGGAGATCATATCCCCCCCTTATGTATTATACATGGAGATCATATCCCCCCTTATGTATTATACATGGAGATCATATCCCCCCTTATGTATTATACATGGAGATCATATCCCCCCTTATGTATTATACATGGAGATCATATCCCCCTTATGTATTATGTATTATACATGGAGATCATATCCCCCCCCCTTATGTATTATACATGGAGATCATATCCCCCCTTATGTATTATACATGGAGATCATATCCCCCCTTATGTATTATACATGGAGATCATATCCCCCCCTTATGTATTATACATGGAGATCATATCCCCCCTTATGTATTATACATGGAGATCATATCCCCCCTTATGTATTATACATGGAGATCATCATATCCCCCCTTATGTATTATACATGGAGATCATATCCCCCCCTTTATGTATTATACATGGAGATCATATCCCCCCCCCTTATGTATTATACATGGAGATCATATCCCCCCTTATGTATTATACATGGAGATCATATCCCCCCTTATGTATTATACATGGAGATCATATCCCCCCTTATGTATTATACATGGAGATCATATCCCCCCTTATGTATTATACATGGAGATCATATCCCCCCCCTTATGTATTATACATGGAGATCATATCCCCCCCCCTTATGTATTATACATGGAGATCATATATCCCCCTTATGTATTATACATGGAGATCATATCCCCCCTTATGTATGTATTATACATGGAGATCATATCCCCCCTTATGTATTATACATGGAGATCATATCCCCCCTTATGTATTATACATGGGAGATCATATCCCCCCTTATGTATTATACATGGAGATCATATCCCCCCTTATGTATTATACATGGAGATCATATCCCCCCCCCTTATGTATTATACATGGAGATCATATCCCCCCCCTTATGTATTATACATGGAGATCATATCCCCCCTTATGTATTATACATGGAGATCATATCCCCCCTTATGTATTATACATGGAGATCATATCCCCCCTTATGTATTATACATGGAGATCATATCCCCCCTTATGTATTATACATGGAGATCATATCCCCCCTTATGTATTATACATGGAGATCATATCCCCCCCTTATGTATTATACATGGAGATCATATCCCCCCCCTTATGTATTATACATGGAGATC
The DNA here is from genome assembly GCA_951230385.1 of Staurois parvus. Lineage (NCBI taxonomy): Eukaryota > Metazoa > Chordata > Amphibia > Anura > Ranidae > Staurois > Staurois parvus. The sequence continues at coordinate 15,878 of CATNWA010016026.1, forward strand.
ATATCCCCCCTTATGTATTATACATGGAGATCATATCCCCCCTTATGTATTATACATGGAGATCATATCCCCCCTTATGTATTATACATGGAGATCATATCCCCCCCCTTATGTATTATACATGGAGATCATATCCCCCCTTATGTATTATACATGGAGATCATATCCCCCCCTTATGTATTATACATGGAGATCATATCCCCCCCCTTATGTATTATACATGGAGATCATATCCCCCCCTTATGTATTATACATGGAGATCATATCCCCCTTATGTATTATACATGGAGATCATATCCCCCCTTATGTATTATACATGGAGATCATATCCCCCTTATGTATTATACATGGAGATCATATCCCCCCCTTATGTATTATACATGGAGATCATATCCCCCCTTATGTATTATACATGGAGATCATATCCCCCCTTATGTATTATACATGGAGATCATATCCCCCCCTTATGTATTATACATGGAGATCATATCCCCCCCTTATGTATTATACATGGAGATCATATCCCCCCTTATGTATTATACATGGAGATCATATCCCCCCCTTATGTATTATACATGGAGATCATATCCCCCCTTATGTATTATACATGGAGATCATATCCCCCCTTATGTATTATACATGGAGATCATATCCCCCCTTATGTATTATACATGGAGATCATATCCCCCCCTTATGTATTATACATGGAGATCATATCCCCCCTTATGTATTATACATGGAGATCATATCCCCCCTTATGTATTATACATGGAGATCATATCCCCCTTATGTATTATACATGGAGATCATATCCCCCCCCCTTATGTATTATACATGGAGATCATATCCCCCCCTTATGTATTATACATGGAGATCATATCCCCCCCTTATGTATTATACATGGAGATCATATCCCCCCCTTATGTATTATACATGGGAGATCATATCCCCCCTTATGTATTATACATGGAGATCATATCCCCCCTTATGTATTATACATGGAATCATATCCCCCCTTATGTATTATACATGGAGATCATATCCCCCCTTATGTATTATACATGGAGATCATATCCCCCCCTTATGTATTATACATGGAGATCATATCCCCCCCTTATGTATTATACATGGAGATCATATCCCCCCTTATGTATTATACATGGAGATCATATCCCCCCTTATGTATTATACATGGAGATCATATCCCCCCTTATGTATTATACATGGAGATCATATCCCCCCTTATGTATTATACATGGAGATCATATCCCCCCTTATGTATTATACATGGAGATCATATCCCCCCTTATGTATTATACATGGAGATCATATCCCCCCTTATGTATTATACATGGAGATCATATCCCCCCTTATGTATTATACATGGAGATCATATCCCCCCTTATGTATTATACATGGAGATCATATCCCCCTTATGTATTATACATGGAGATCATATCCCCCCTTATGTATTATACATGGAGATCATAATTTATACATGGAGATCCATATCCCCCCCCTTTACATGTATTATACATGGAGATCATATCCCCCCTTATGTATTATACATGGAGATCATATCCCCCCTTATGTATTATACATGGAGATCATATCCCCCCCCCTTATGTATTATACATGGAGATCATATCCCCCCTTATGTATTATACATGGAGATCATATCCCCCCTTATGTATTATACATGGAGATCATATCCCCCCTTATGTATTATACATGGAGATCATATCCCCCCTTATGTATTATACATGGAGATCATATCCCCCCTTATGTATTATACATGGAGATCATATCCCCCCTTATGTATTATACATGGAGATCATATCCCCCCTTATGTATTATACATGGAGATCATATCCCCCCTTATGTATTATACATGGAGATCATATCCCCCCTTATTCCCCCCTTATGTAATATACATGGAGATCATATCCCCCCTTATGTATTATACATGGAGATCATATCCCCCTTTCAATTTATTATGAATGCTCGCACACTCTACCAGCTGCTCAGTGCCCTCCACCCCTCTCTGTCAATCCCTCCACTGGCCTCCATTCAGTGTCCTCCAATGTAATCTTGGGCCCCAACATCAACCACCATCAGGTATACCACTGGCCAGTGGGAGGGGATAAGGAGGGACTGTGACTTTTAGCCCCCTGAGAGTATATGGTGTGATCATCTTTAGGGCTTATTCAGAAGTTAAGACCTGGGAGGTTGCGGGGGAGGTGGCCCTTGAACCCGGTTCTGGATACCCTATGAGATTGATTCCTTATTTGTAGATTATCAGTGCCTTTGTCTGCAATTGGTGCCTATTGTCGCTATTACTTCCTCTGTCACACAAATGAATGTCCTCTGAGTGTCTCCGGGTGCAGTACTGCTGGAAGGGTTACTGTGTCGGCAACCCCAATTCTCCACCAACTCCCACCAAGCTGGCCGATGCCTCCCAGCTACTTTCTTCACTGGAATGACTGAGAGTACCAAATCCTAAATTATGAAGGAACTCAGCCATCCTAGTTCTCCGTGTTCTCCTCACCCTCGGCCCACTTTGTACACTTTATATAGGATTTCTTTAAATAAACTATTTTTCTCACAGATATTTTTTTCAAAAACTTTACTTGAATCGGGTTGATCCAACATAACAACTTGGCACATTGCCTTCACCTTCTTCTTTTCTGTCCAACATCTTGCAGGAGCCAGGGGATGCCGCTCAGTCTTTCCACCACAATTTCCTGAACTGACATCCCGTAAAATGTTCAGTAAGAGAGCCCTAAGTCTACCGAAGAGGAGCTAGTACAGTGAAGGAAATGCGTATTTGCTCCCCGGCTGATATTGAATGTTCGCTCCTCACACAGAAATGATCGGTCTAACAATGGAATGTTCGCCCCTCACACAGAAACGATCGGTCTAACAATGGAATGTCTGCCCTCACACAGAAATGATCGGTCTAACAATGGAATGTTCACCCCTCACACAGAAAACGATCGGTCTAACAATGGAATGTTCGCCCCTCACACAGAAATGATCGGTCTAACAATGGAATGTTTGGTGTAACACTGAGAGACAGAATACAACAACAAATTCAGCAGAAATGCGTCTAACAAATGATGACGGATCTGCATGTTCATGAGGGAAAGAAGGATTTGATCCCCTTCACAAAACATGACTTAGTACTTGGTGGCCAATCCCTTGTTGGCAATCACAGAGGTTAGACGTTTCCTGGAGTTGGCCCCCAGGTTCGCACACATCTCAGGAGGGATTTTGGCCCACTCCTCTTGGCAGATCCTCTCCAAGTCATTAAGGTTTGGTGGCTGACGTTTGGCAACTCAAACTTTCAGCTCCTCCACAGATTTTCAATCAGATGAAGGTCTGGAGACTGGCTAGGCCACTCCAGGACCTTAATGTGCTTCTTCTTGAGCCGCTCCTTTGTTGCCTTGGCCGTGTGTTTTGGGTCATTGTCATGCTGGAACACCCATCCACCACCCATTTTCAATGCCCTGGCTGAGGGAAGAAGGTTCTCACCCAAGATTTGAGGGTACATTGCCCCGTCCATCGTCCCTTTGATGCGGTGCAGTTGTCCTGTCCCCTTAGCAGAAAACCCCCCCCAAAGCAGAATGTTTCCATCACCATGTTTCACAGTTGGGATGGTGGTCTTGGGGTCATAGGCAGCATTCCTCCTCCTCCAAACACGGCAAGTTGAGTTGATGCCAAAGAGCTGGATGTTGGTCTCCTCTGACCACAACACTTCCCACCAGTCCTCCTCTGCATCATTCAGATGTTCAGTGGCAGACTTCAGACGGGCCTGGACATGGGCTTTCTTGAGCAGAGGGACCGTGCGGGCACTGCAGGATTTCAGTCCTTGTCGGCGTAGTGTGTTACCAATTGTTTTCTTGGTGACTGTGGTCCCAGCTGCCTGGAGATCATTGACAAGATCCTCACGTGTAGTTCTGGGATGATTCCTCACTGTTCTCATGATCATTGACACTCCACGAGGTGAGATCTTGCATGGTGCACCAGACCTAGGGAGACTGACACTTGTTTTGTGTTTCTTCCATTTGTGAATGATTGCACCAACTGTTGTCACCTTCTCACCAAGCTGCTTGGCCATAGTTTGGTAGCCCAGTCCAGCCTTGTGTAGGTCTACCATCTTGTCCCTGACATCCTTGGACAGCTCTTTGGTCTTTGCCATGATGGAGAGTTTGGAATCTGATGGTTTGATGGCTCCTGTGGACAGGTGTCTTTTATACAGGTAACACAATGAGATTAGCAGCACTCCCTTTAAGAGACTGCTTCTAATCTCAGCTTGTTACCTGTATGAGAGACACCTGGGAGCCAGAAATCCTGCTGAATGATAGGGGATCAAATCCTTCTTTCCCTCATGAACATGCAGATCCGTCATCATTTGTTAGACACATTTCTGCTGAATTTGTTGTTTTATTCTGTCTCAGTGTTACAATACACCAAACATTTGATTTTTAGACCGATCATTTCTTTGTTAGTGGGCAAATATTCAAAATCAACAGGGGAGCAAATACGCATTTCCTTCACTGTATCTGTTTTTTTTCCAGGTCTACATAGTCTCTGCACCAGACCAGCTCTTCTTATTGGTCTGTATCGCGGTCATCTAATGAGGCACTGTTTAGAATAGGGTGACCCGCCCCAGTGACACGGAACTTAATCAGGTAAAGAATTAACCCCTGCCAAGAACATAGGAACCAGAGACCTCATATATCAGTGGCTCCTTTTAGGGTAAGCTCTACACATGAAAATCCAACTTGAAGGAAGCCAAATGCAAGTCAGATGAAGCCGTCAATGAATTCTGAATGTCTTTAGAAGCTTCTCAAACTGATGTCATTGACACAAGCCCAAAGGTCATCTGTGGAGGCCCTAATGATGGATTGCAGCAGCTGATTGGCAGGATACTAAGCAGTCTGACCCTCACTGGTTGTAGTCAACCACAAAAAACCTCCAGGTCGCCCCCTGTAGGCCTAAGCAGCCCCTCATGTCACCGCTGGTCGCACAGCTTGGCCTCGGAGGTTGGAGACAGTGAAGAGCCGCATTTCTCATTATTGGATTGATTCTTACATTCTCTCGGTTGTGGAAGAGTTAAGCTCTGCAGACAGTGAATCCAGGTGTAAAGGATGCCGGTATTTCCAATCTGTACTTGTTTTTAATTTACCTGAAATGAGAGAAGGTCGGGGGGGGGGGGGGCATTTCTTGGAAAGTCTCCTAATGATGCCATTGCAGGAATCAACATGAAGGAATATTTATAAGTGGGATCTGTAAAGACGACCTTCTAGAAATGGCAGAGCTGCCAATACTGCTCAGCGACTTCTGATCGGCCTTTATGGTAAATTCTGAGCATGTCAGGAGCTGCTGCCGGAAAACTCCTCGCAATTCTGTTATTAAAATGTAAAAATAAAACACTTCGAGGTGACGGAACCTTAACAAGGGTTGAGCTGCACATTCAGTGAAAGCTTGCTTCATATCGGCATTTCCTTCTCTGCCCTGTGCCTTGCCTGTACAGAAATGAACACATTGCATTGTATGGAGTCGGGGGGGGGGGAGGTCATAAATGGGGTGCTTGCTGTCCAGAAAGTATAAAAAACTATATTGAGCCATACACACTGCGCACCCCAACGCAAACCTGACTGAATGACAACACAGGAGCACCACTAGGAGGGTCATCACCCTATAACAGGAAGTTCCGGAGCAAGAACCTTCATGGCAGGATCACCAGGTATGATTTTATTAAAAGCCACAATTAGAAAAATATTACATGTACCACCCCAGCCCCTGGAGACAGGCGGAGAACCCCAGAATCGGGGTGGGCTAGCATGATCCCAGAGCTGAGTCTACGCCTGAAGGGTAGGAGATGTGTAGCAATTGGGCGCCATTCACTTTAAGGATGTTAAATGTCTTTTATTCTTCATAGACATCACATGGGAGAGGGGGGCGGGGAACTCATTACACCCATTACTGACCTGTGGACTCAGACTCCATCCAGAGGCTTCAGTCCAGGCAAAAGTGGCCTTTAAGCTGAAAGCTGCAACCCAGAACTTTACAGAAGAAGAATTAGTATCTCTGGTAGTAACAACCTCCATAGTGATCCTCTCAATGTTTCCCCAGGGTATCTGAAGGTCTTCTTCCATGGGATCTCCATTGGTGAAGTCACCTCTGGTACTCCATCTCAGGCATTGCTTCTCCTTCCAGATCCTTGTCCTCTGTGGGGGCCCCCTGAGCCCAGGGCCTCAAGCAAAAGGACCACAATGGACAGGCAGGCTTCTTCTGCTTCCAAGCATTTGCATCGAGCACATGCAAAAGACCTCCTCGGGCTGCAGCCCGGGGAGAGGGGAGAGCACATGGTCCACACCCAGGGTGGACTGGCCATTTGGAAATTGGGGCACTGCCCGAGGGCCTGGGTGCCAGTAGGGGGACCCATGAGATGCCCCTGGTACCTTTTTCATAGGCTTTTTTGAGTTTGGGCAAGGACACAGGGGTCCCATGATCCCCTATTGCCTGGGGGCCCCATGAGTTGTCAGTCCGCCCCTGTCCACACCAGATCTTTATGCTCTCCCCTCGGCATGCACCAGTGGTAATAAACCTCCTACTTATTGGCTGAAGGAAACCTAAGTATTCCTAACTCTGTAGCTTCTCCTAATATCACCAGAGGAACCTACTGACAGCAGAGAGGAACCTCCACTGAGTTTAGGGGAAAACCAAATGACCAAATAGACTACAAATCAGCTTTAGCTGTCTTCCAATCAGCATGGCTGAATGTAGATTAGGACGGGGTGGCTACATAGAAATGGCTTCTGAAATGACATGAAGGTTATATGAAGTCTTAGTGGTTTGGTTTCCATATAAAATATTCACTCTGCATTATGTCACGGGTAATGATTCCAGATTTGATCCCTTTTCCCTCTCCATGGGCGTTATACGTAGGGCAAAAGGCAGGTCATTTCAGACGATGGATGGTTGTTTCCATCAAGGCGTTCTGTATATTGAGGCCCAATATGTATTAGCACAGTATATATTATTTGTCCCCAGTACAGTGCCTGGAATGTTATTATCTGGCTCCATAGAAGCTGACAGAGATATAGTAATACCTTGGCCTCTACGTGAACTGCAGCTTTTCATTACTGCATAGCTTCCATCTAATTTTTTTGGATGAAAATCTACCATTATAGGATAATAATACCTAACCTATAATATAACTGCAGTTAGACAACTGACTCAGGACGGAGGAGGGGAAGGCCAGGTAAGAGGCCACATTAGGAAGGCTCACCGCCTACTACCGCCACGTGGCAGCCCCTCTACCTCTCTAGTTAGGCAGCTCGGTGTCTGAGAAGACGAAGATTACTCAAAGCAGAGACAAAACCACATACATGTCTGGCCTCTGCTGTGTGCTGTCCAACCACAGCATCAATGACAAAATAATAAATAAAATAAATATGAAAATAAAATTTAAAGGAAAACTAACAAGGAAAAAAATGGCATTTTGGAATTTCCAACTCGGGGGCCACCCAGGCAGGGAGCCTTGCACTAGATCATATAGGTGAGGAAGTAGTGTAAAGACTTTGGCCAATTGAATAAATCTGAAAACAGAAATAATAAAAACTAGCAAGTAAAAAAAAAAACATTACAACCATTGGGAGTTGAAAATCTCCCACTCTTGGGCCACCCATGCCAGGAACTTTCCACAAGTGTATATTTAAGGGTTTTCAGCATAAAGGGCTTGGTCAAAGTGGGGCTCAGACATCTGGACTTGGGGATGAATATATTATAGCTTTTTTTGCAGCTCCCAATGGGCCTTCTTAGACAGTACTCAAGGCAAGCACAATAGCTCCAGTACATACTGTGTAAGCTCCAGCCAGTGGCCCAGTCTGGATACCCATTAGTCCAATGGGTCCTCACTTCTGAGAATGTCCCATCATCCCTTGACCCGCTGTAGTCAGTAATCAGGTGGTACATGAGCTGCCTGTGAGTGCTGCCTGCAGTCAGACTTGGTCACTCCTTTAAAGGGTTCTGAGGATCAGAGGCACATTGGTCACAAGGGGGAATTCTTCCTCCGTCAGGAATTGCGGCAAAGAGGTTTTTATACAGCACCTACTCAAAGTGCTGAATTTCGGGCTTCCTCTGGGATGCTTGCAGTAGATCCACCATTGTACCCTTTATCGTGGCTCCAATAGAGTGGCCAAGGGGTGGTCCCTTTCTGTGATGACCCGAATCCCATAACCATCTTCCCTGCATGACATGACATTTCCTAAGCCTCTGAAACCCCTTGGGGAGACTTCCTTCCCTGCCACTAGAAGCCGCAGATGGTACAGGGAGATGGGAGGAGGAAGACTGCTGATCGTTGCTGATTTGTCTCATTGGGGTGCTGCTCCCATTGAGTTTCTGGGGTGCAGAGTCATGAGTTTCCTCATCCATATGCTACCCAAGTGGCTGGAACATTCACCATGGATAATGCACTGCATGTAGAGAAGGAGTAGAGGAAGGAGGTGATGGAGGAAGGTGAGGAAGAGGAAGAGATAAAGGAGGATGGTGGGAGAAGTAGAGGAGAGAAGAAGGCACAGGAGGAGGAGGAAGGGGTGAGCAAGGAAGGGGAGGAGAATAAGAGGGAAGGAGGGGGGTAGTAAGAGTTCTCACTGGCAATGTTTGGATACCTCCATATGCCAGGGAGGGGGGGAGATGTAGAGGGAGAACTAAGGGGAGGAGGAGTAAGAGGTGAAGGGGGAAGGGGAAGGAGAAGACGAAGTGGGAGGAGGGAATTCAGATTAGGAATGTTTGGCTACCTCCATGTGGCAGCGCTTCCATCTCTTCTTTTAGGATTGGCAGTCATTTGTTCTTTTTTTGACGGTCCTTTTTTCCACCACCCATTGCACCCACCTACCTCTCCCCTTGCCATGTGGGAAAAAATACAAGAAAAAATAAAAAAAAAAAACATAAAATGATACATTGTATAAAATGTGGATGGGCAGTCTTTGCGGTTATTGTTGAGCTAACTCGTTCTTTTTCCTACCTTGTCTCTTCCTGTGTGCTGCCTATTTAAGTGCTCAAGTCCTGTCCTGACGCTGGCCAACGTCTACAAACACATGACTACATTTTGACTTTTTAGGGAATAATTGTGGATGGGAGTGGTCACGATGGGGTAAGGGGACTTCTAAGTCCTGATTCAGCTGGAGGTAAGAGCCATATAGCAGAGTTCCTGGCGTAGTGTGAGGCACAATGGTGGGGACAATAGCTTCAGCTGTCACTACTCTGGAAGAAACTTAAGGAGAAAATAATCACTATTAAAAAAAAACTGTTTGCAGTTAATAATTATATTCCGGGGAGGCTGGCAGAGCCGCCAGAACAGGTCAAGACAATCAAATGTGGCCTCAGGGCAGCTCGTTGGGTGGCTATAAAATGAAGCAAAAAAAAAAAAAAAAACCTTTCCTACAGGATATTTTTTATTATTCAACAAGATACATCGTATCCATCAAAGGTTCCTTCATTCAGAGATAAATGTGATGAAATTGCGTTGTATACGCCACATTTATATATATTTGGGGGGGAGTTGATTCTAATGTAATTTATTTTATGTTAATGTAATAGAAAATGATAATTAAAGTTGTATATTATGTAGTGAGAGCAAAATCTATTAAAAAGTAATTGTTGTAAGATGTTCCGATGATTAGAATAGACGGTCTTAATGGGTGGTGGAATCAATCATGAGAATAGTTAGCAAACATGCCGGGCATATGTGTGAGAGGCTTCGTGTGTTATGTGGGAGGAAGATAATGAGACTTCACTCTTGGTCTGCCGTAGATGTTAATATCTTTTCTAGGGACCGTGGCTTTCCCAAAATGGGCCTCGTGTATGCTGTGTTACCCTGATGGCATTAGCTCATTGTGGGATCCAGAGAGATTCTGATGACATTAACCCATTGTGGGATCAGACGAAAAAGACTCCAATGATATTAGCCCATTGTGGGATCCAAGGGAGAGACCCTAATGACTATAGCCCATTGTGGGATCAGAGGAAGAGACTCCAATGATATTAGCCCATTGAGGGATCCAAGGGAGAGACCCTAATGACTATAGCCCATTGTGGAGTCAGAGGAAGAGACTCCAATGATATTAGCCCATTGAGGGATCCAAGGGAGAGACCCTAATGACTATAGCCCATTGTGGGATCAGAGGAAGAAACTCCAATGATATTAGCCCATTGTGGGATCCAAGGGAGAGACTCTGATGACATTAACTCATTGTTGGATCAGAGGAAGGGACTCCAATAACATCAGCCCATTGTGAGATCAAAGGGAGAGACCCTGATGACATTAATCCATTGTGGGATCCAAGGGAGAGACCTTGATGTCTATAGCCCTTTATGGGATCCAAGGGAGAGACTCTGATGACATTAACTCATTGTTGGATTAGAGGAAGAGACTCCAATAACATCAGCCCATTGTGGGATCCAAGGGAGAGGCCCTGATGGCATTAGCTCATTGTAGGATCCAAGGGAGAGACCCTGATGACTATAGCCCATTGTGGGATCCAAGGGAGAGACCCTGATGACTATAGCCCATTGTGGGATCCAAAGGAGAGACCCTGATGACATTAACCCATTGTGGGATCAGAGGAAGAGACTCCAATGATATCAGCCCATTGTGGGATCCAAGGGAGAGCCCTGATGATGACTATCCAAGAGAGACCTTGTGGGATCCAAGGGAGAGACCCTGATGACATTAACCCATTGTGGATTAGAGGAAGAGAGTCCAATGACATTAGCCCATTGTGGGATCCAAGGGAGAGGACCCTGATGACATTAGCCCATTGTGGGGTCAGAAGGGAGAGACCCTGATGACATTACCATGTTGGAGGATCCAGTTTTAGGAGAGACCCTGATGACATTAGTCCTTTATTGTGGGATCCAAGGGAGAGACCTTGATGACATTAGCCCATTGTGGGGTCAGAAGAAGAGACCCTGATGACATTACCATTGTGGGGATCCAAGGGAGAGGCCCTGATGACATTAGCCCTTTATGGGATCCAAGGGAGAGACCCTGATGACATTAGCCTATTGTGGGATCAGAAGGGAGAGGCCCTGAGGACATTAGCCCATTGTGGGATCAGAAGGGTAGCACCCGTGGCTTTCTGCCCAACAAACTGAAAATCTATGCAAGCTGGAGCAGGGAAATGATCTATTACATACAGTCAAGCACAATACTTACATTGTAATATTAAAACCCAAAATCCAATTTTTTTTACTTTGCATAAAGTAGGGTACGGTTAGATCATCTGTGGGATTGGATGAGGAAAGTGTAGAGATAGCGCTGGACCTGCAGGTTTACCTCACTGGTATTGCTGTATTACAGTGTTGATGTTGATGATCTGATTCCCGGGCAGGAAACTTCTGCACCCCAGAGGATCTCCGCGGTCTCCATGGCTTGTAGTGTAATGTAACAAAGATAGAAATTGAAGTGTCACACCAATGTTTAGAGGTCCAAATACAACTTTATTCCAATAAAAGTCAGGGGGACAATACAAAAATTATCCAATGCATTTCAGGGTTCCAGGTCCCCTTCATCAGAGCTAAAAAAAACCTGAGGATGTCACCAAATCAATCTGTTATCAATACAATCAATCAATGTTTAAAGCCAAATAGCCAATAGAAGTATCAAAATAATTATTCAAAAACTTCAAACATTAGAATATGAATACTAAGCCGTACCATTGCAGTTTATCAATTGGGTAAAAAAAAATTTAAAAAATCCAATACTATTGGTTATTTGCTTTTAAATATGACCCCGAGGAGGGCAAATTGTATAGATATGAGACTGATATGGAGATGTTCTTATGTTTACTTTAGTCCTGATTAAGGGGGCACGCTTGGACCACCAAGATGCACTGGACACTTTTTGGATTGTCCCCATGACTTTTATTGGAATAAATAGATGGCAGCACCCCTTATGAGGACGTATTTGCTTACGAAACGCGTCAAGGAGGAGCCCATACACGCCGTGACGTCAATCCGCCGGATCGTGGAGGTCCGGCAGCCATCTTTAATTTCAGCTGGTCAGTGTACATTCAGCAGTACTGCTTCACACTATCTAGGATTTGTTTACCTAACATTTCTGTACGTTTAATACTGGATGGGTTTTAACCTCATTGTTCATAATAAATATCTTGGAATACTACACTATGGGAATCCTTCTTCTCTGCTCTGTGCCGACCAATTAAATTCACCTAGGACCCCAATAGCTACACCAGGATTAAAGGAGGGAGCCAGTGACCAGACCCTGATCACCTGATCCAAGGCATTTAGGAGGGAGACACCCATTATCCGGATTAGCAGAGGAAGGGATCCTGCTTCAGGCTGCACCATCAAGGGAACCCCTGCTGCTGGTTTATCTGATCCTTGCGCATTAAGATTGCGCTTCCGGTGAGTGGGCAATCTTTCTATATCCAATTTGATCGCAAGCCACCGGATTTCCAGATCTATATACACGGATTTATATAATCATTCACCAGTGGGAATAACTACTACCATTGTGGCTGGTTGTGGACACTATATTATATACTGTATTTCTATTGAATTTTATACCGATCTGGAATCATATTCATGAGTGATTAATCATTTTAGATCAGATTGGTGATTATTTGTTTAGCGTTGCACTACGGTTTATGACTTATTCATTTGAGAAAGTTTGTGGTTACTTTTTTGGTGCATTAGCTGCTGCGTAAGCGCTCGCTTTACACCCTTGATTTAGATTTTTTATTGGAATAAAGTTTTATCTGATCCTCTTAGCAGTGGTGTGGCACTTCAGTTCGATTTATTCGATTTTTATTGATTTTTATTTTTTATTGTAGATACACTTTCATTCCCACATGGAAGAAAAATATATTTTAAATATATTTTAAAAATATTCTTCCCAAATATATTGACGTCTATTTGAAATACTATAATTTTGGCGAATTATATATATATACTGTATGTTGAAATGTGTTTTTTATATATTACAAAATATCCGCACTCCTCGCCCTTTATGCTAGGAGGGGGATTTGAGGGAGAGGATTTGTGCTAGGGTGGAAAATTTGAGGGGAAAGAGAATGTGTGCTGGGAGGGGTGAAGTAGAACTTTAGGTGAAGTTTTGGGGGGGGGGGGTGCAAGTAGCTGGTCTTGCCTAGAGCGCAAAATAGTCTAGTACCGGCCCAGACCCTGAGCCTGACTCACCTCCTCCTCCTCCATTGAGAAACGTTTTTCCACTCCCCATGACAAGATCTGTGAATGGAGGAGAGAATTCTGTAATTGATCAGACTCATTCAGAAATTGTGTTACAGGCAGTGAAAGCGAACAAAAAACTTTCCTCAGCGGAGGAAAAAAAGGGTCAAGTCCCCGTTGGGATATTTTTCAGTGGAATTCAGCAAACAAACCTATTATCCCTCTCCATGCTGGAAGTTCAAAGCCAGGAAGAGGACCGCCATCCCTGCAGTGAAAATGCCTCCATGATCCAGCCACCAGCATGACGTGGAGATAGGCGTGGGCATTCAGGCAAGTTATCAGTTGGTAATTGTACAGATTCCTCAGGCTCGGGCCTGTATTACCGGGGGACGGCTTCCCCTGGAGGGGTCACGGTTTGCAGAATGCTGGGGGGTCACACTGTTGCTGCTAAGAAGAGTCTGAATAACAGAGTGTTTGTCCTTGAACTGACCTTACTCGCCAGAAACCTCTCCCTGCATTATTCACTCTCCTTAACAGGTAGGGTCTCAGGCCCAAGACTCGCTCCAGGAGGGCCTGAATGAAGTGGGTACCCTAATTTGTAAAGTCCCACACCAAGATGGCTGCCAAAGGTCACCAGAACTCACAGAGTCCAATCAGACAGCTGGAACCTCTGTGACACAGAGTCTAGAAGGGGACAATCTCCGCTGTAGACTCCACTCCATCTGTAGCACCTCCTGGATACAACCATAGCAGAGTAGGAAAGGGTCAGAACTTCTGTGAGGTCTTCCTGTCCCGATGACCCTCATTCTCCTTAGCCTTTCTCCTGATATGTAAAATCTCCCCAATTCAGTTACAGACAGTAATGAAATTCTGACAGTTGTTCAAACCTTTCCCCGCTGTGTTCAATGCTAACAAAAAGGAAAAAAAATGTGGCCTTGGTTGGACTTTAAAAATCCAAACAAGAGTTCCTGTTGTATGCAGACAGCTCACATGACATATACAACAAAGAAAATGTCAACTTAGTCCAGAAAGAATACAGAAAGAATACAAAGAATTAAAGTCAAGGAACAGAGAAGCCAGATTTCCTAATATATCTATGGCTGATAAACAATGGTCTACTTGGAGCTCCCAGCGCTGGTGGTTCTTCATCCATCTTGCCTCTCCTGGTGGCCCTTTAATGAGAATCTCGGCAGGTGATGTCTGCTGGTTGGGGCCTAGAGGAGCACACAGGACCTCACATGCGGATTCTGCCAATATAATTGGCATCAGTTCTGTCAAAGAAGCTCAAGGAAACTGACAAGCAGGAGACATGTAATTATCTGGCTGGGATCTTGCCTCCGAGAGGAAATTGAACCTAATAAACTTCCCGTCCGCAGGGTCTTCGAATGGAGTCAGGGCGCCCATTGCTAACTGGAATGATTGCTATCTTAAATACAAAGAATTGGAGGGTTAATGTATCTGTCCATCTCCCAGGATCACACAGACACATCTTTGACCCCTTTGCAGCTTCTACTTAAGAGGCATCTTGGTTATTATCTAGCAAATGAGACAGACTGGGTGATAAATGGGGTCTCGTGTCTTGTGGAACCGCCACCTTATAAAGACAAGATCAAAAGTTATTTATGGCTCTTCTAAATGTGCCGGATTAATGACTCCGTTGTATCGCCAGGTTCGGGAGAAGCGTGAGTGACGTTCCACTCATATTCCTGAACAATTCAGATTGTGTAAATCCCCAATGGCCAATTATTGGCACGATGCGTTGTTGACACCTACATCCAACTTCTTCCTGACTGGTGACCCGTGTTACCCGTACATGAGCGCGTCACTTCCACTTTGCATTCTGTTACCGCGTGAAATTGTATAAATAAACCATTTTGACATCAGGACAAAAGGAAAGAGGATGAAATGGTGACATTTGTTAAATGTGGGCTTCTAGCATCAGATATGTAAGTAGGTGGACAATAAAGAGAACCTGTACTGTTCAGTAAGTGTCACGTACCTGGTGGAAGCTGAGCTGCAGAGGGGGCTTCTCTTGCATCTCTTGTCCAACACCCCAGGAAGTGGTGACAGGAGATGTGAGGACACAGAGTGGCACGAGGGATTGATGTAGTGGGCAAGGCCAACTGTTGGATGTAGGACACACCAGACATGAACCATACACTGTTGGATGACTGTGGACCACCATGAACCATACACCAGAACACGGTGACACTAGATGAGAAGACAGGAGCAGAGCCAGGACACAAGTCAGAGGTCATCACCAGCTGGACAGTGAGGAACATAAGGCCGATGCAGGGTCAGGATACAAGCTGAGATCAGTTCACAGCCCGGCATCAGGTACCGAATCAGGACGTCCAAACACAAGCCGAGGTCACAAATGGTGGACAGGAATTCAAAGACTAGTCAAAGGCAAGGCGGGTCATACAGGCAACATAGCGGGTCAGAACACAGGTAAGTCAGGGACTAGCTGAAGACCCCTCAATAATCTGTCCATGTCACAATCTGTTTGGTGCCAATACCAGTGCCGGATGTGTCCACACACGCTACACGGTAATACGTTTCACACTTTTGTTGTAATTACTGCATGAGCCTGCAATGGTCTCCTCATCCCGACACACGTGGAATAGACTCCCTCCAGAGTTGGGTGTGGCCAGCTCAGTGGATTGCTGTAGGAAAGTCCTGGATTCTTTCTTGGATACACAGAATATAACTGGATATAACATTTATAGGGAACGTTGATCCAGGGAATATCCGATTATTGATCCAGGGAATATCCGATTGCCTCTCGGGGGGTCGGGAAGGAATTTTTCCCCTGCAGGAGCAAATTGGATCGTGCTTTGCTGGGTTTTCTGCCTTCCTCTGGATCAACTGTGGGTGTAGGATTATAACTTTTATAATTAATTTTTTATTTTTTATAATTTTTTTTAATGGTTGAACTGGATGGACTTTTGTCTTTTTTCAGCCAGACTAACTATGTAATTATGTAATTATGTAACTATGTAACTATATAACATGCTGGACTTTTCCTACAAGATGTGTAATGAAGAATAGAACAACAGTAGGAATGGGAGACAGCAGCCTTTTTAAAAAAAAATTATGTTTTTAAGGCATTTTGGAAGCTTTCTTTAAGACCTCCTCTTCTACAGTTTAAGCCCTGCCCATCCAATCTAGCTAAGCTCCACCTCTGTACCAAAAGGCTCCACCCATTTTGTATATTTCTACTGGATAGAAACTACATTTTGTAAGAATTCACTATTTGCCAAACCTATTATTGGAGGGTTTCTCTTCATCTCAATCTTTCATGGAAGCCACAAGAAATGCCTGGAACTTCATTTAAGGGGGAATATGAGATTCTGAACATAAAATTCTTGAGATATTTTCTGTTTCTCAAACTCTCCCCGTGCTGCCACAGAGACCCCTCTAAGGGGCACAGCTTCTCTGTTCTGTATCAAATGCTGCATTATTTAACATACCTCCTCAGACAGTAGTCACCTGCTGACCTGCCACCACCCACAGGCAGCTTAACTCTTCAGTAAGACGTAGAAGTTGAATCCAATGCTATTTTATTTTAGATAATTGCAGTAGAGAGGATTTTTTTCCAGTCTTTTGTAGTGTAAGAAGACAACGTCCTTTCCTGAGCCGTGTCTCTGTAAATAACTAAAACGGACTGAGGGAACATGAAAGAAACAGAGCTAGCCTAGCCAGGACTGAACTAATTAGCCCTAAACAGGAGGGGGGCAGAGGAAGATACCACAGTCTCATTAGTATGCAAGTTGCAATGGCCTAAAACCACCAATACATGGCAGTATATGACTAAATATGATAACTTAATGCAGTTCAATACAACATAGAAAAAAATACTTGAAAGTGGAGCCGAATATTCATGGTGTTCTTGGGGCATTGAATTGTAGTTACATATTTCAATCCCCCCTCCCCCAGTGGTGAAATCTGTTGATGTTTCCACCATAGAATAATATGTTTCTCCGGGAGAACTCCTAAAGCCTTAGAGTAGAATGGGGTTCCGACTGTTGTATACATAGGGCTGTACAACGTGGAGACCCCTCCATGTCACTACATGAAGGGACCCCAATCTATTACAATCTTCTCCTCTAATGATAGCAGGTGATGGGAGTTGGATGTTAGAGATGCATATTGGAAAATATAAATGTATGCTGAGATCTGGAGAGAAAAGTGTTTATTGGAAGATGATATCAGGGGAGAGGAGCTGCTAAGCGTCGACATCTGCTGCTAATTTTACATTCTTACTAATATATTTACTTCTGGGAAATGAAGTAACTAAGTATTCCGATAATATGACAGCTGTGTGTGCTGAATATGCTGTACTCCCCTCTCACCTGTGTACTCCGCTCCCCATCCCAGGCGATGTACGATAACAGATGCAGCACCCTCCTAGATAGCTAGGGGGAGCTAGAGTTCAATTTTTAGTTTGGAGGGCTGAGTAGCAGCCTGGGTGTAATAGTTAGCAGGGTTCAAATTCGGGTCAGGGCTGAGAGGCTCTGCAGATCAGCTCACTGATACCTCCCCCTGATCTAGAGACTTGGAGGAGTCTCTAGAACACAGTGGGCGGGGGTGAGGAGGAGCTGGTCTTCACTCATGAGGGATCCTGACCAATCCTCAACAGGAGGCTTGGCATGGGGCCAGGGCATCCCTTAAGAGTGACTGTGTTTGCTGAGTAGCAGGAGGGAGAGTTTGGGTGGAAGATGGAAAAGTGAGAGGCTGGGGAGCAGGAGCCTGGGAGGGGGCCCAGTTGGAGAGCAGCTCACCTACAGGCAGAGGACCTTGGAGGGAGGAAAGCTCAGGACTTCACCTGCCCCTTGAGCGAGGGCCATCTGTACAGCAGGGAATGAGCTGCCCAGCAGAAGGCCTGAGAGTACCCACCAACCCATCCGCTCACAGACAGAGGACTGAGTGAGTAGACCTGCACCCCCTGGGCCAAAAGAGGGAAGGAGCACTCTGGTGGGAACCTGGATTAGCTGTTACCTGGAACCAGGGGCGGACTGACCATTTGGGAACTCAAGTACTGCCCAAGGGCCTGGGGTCAGTAGGGGGCCCCATGAGATGCCCCCTACTGACCCGTTCATAGGCTTTTTTGGATGTGGTTTGATTGTGGGCGAGGACACAAGGGCCCCATGATCCCCTATTGCCTGGGGGCCCCATGAGTTGTCAGTCCGCCCCTGCCTGGAATTGTTTCACACTGCGGTGGCAGGCATTGGATCCCCTGTCCAGGGATTTACCCAGTACAGCTGGATGAGGAGAGGGTTCATCTGGGGTCTGGGGTGGTACACCAGGACATGCTGGCTAGCTCTCCAAGAAGAGAAATTTTGCTGTTAAAGAGACTTGTAGCTCCATTAGGTTTGTCCTCGGTTGCCGTTCCTTTGGGCATCCCATGCACCCCTTACCCCAACCGAGTTCAATTCCACTAATGGAATCCAAAAACAAAGCTCCAGGACTGGCTGCTGTTTCCAGGATACAGGTCTGTGAGGAAAATGCGTGTTGCCTGGTTATGCAGGACTGTCAGGGAACCCAGGACTTCAGTGGCTCCTAAGGGGGTAGTGCTACACGGAGATCACATCATTCTCATCACCTACAAACATGGACCTGGCTTGGCGTAGAGCGATGGTCGCATGGCGCTGTTCAATCATCTCCTTTGGATCGAAGTGATGAAGAATGGATGGAATGAATCTCTTATGATTGGACCAAGGCTTCACTGTTTGTCTTCAGGCTTTGCTCAGACAATCTAGGAAGGTGACACACATGACACTTGTCAGCGTCCATCCAATGGGATTGTGGGTAATGATTTCACATGCATGGGCACGATATCAAAGATCTTCATATCTGACATCAGGACAGCATAGGGTCCCGACCTGTTCCTCCAAACCCAGATCTGCCAAACTCCACCCACAATGAAAGCCTGATTTCGCCTTGGAGCCAGTGCAGCACTGAATGCAGGATGGCTGTGCAATGACTCGGTCCCGGAGTAGGTGGCTCGGCCCTCCCTGCATAGATATGACTGGCGCTCCCAGGAATGGCTGTGATTCTTATTGACAATCTCAACCTTTACAGCAGAAGTCCTCATAATAGAAATAACAACGTAGAGACGGATCGAATGTTCACAGCTCACTCACAATCAAGATCTCTGACAAAGTATCTTGGCGCTTCTCACATATCTACGGCCCGGAGCTGTGAATGAAACACTCCTGGGGACAGTCCATAGAGCGCTCTGCACACCTAAACTGCCATGAACAGGAATTTCATGGTGATGGCGTCTTCAGTCGCATCTCATACTTACCACCTCTTCACTCTCCTGGCAACGCCATGGAGCGTAGACCCCAGACTGGTCCTGCAGTTCTGTCTCAGGTTCTATTCCCTATTGGGTGCACGGCAGCCAGGCACACAGTAGTTTCCCAGTCTTCCAACACAAGAACCAGGCAGCGAGTGCCTTTTTGACATTTAATGTTGGTTGAGCTTGGTTGGGGTGTAGGGTGAGCCTTGGGATTCTCCAAATCTTAGTGCAAACAAGAAACAGAGGACACTCACTGGTGATAGCTGAACTCTTCAGGGTGGACTCCCTGATGATCAGTAACAATGGACATACAGCTCAGGGGACTCCCACTATAGGGGACTCCCACTATGGGGGCAGCCCTAAGCCAGCAACTCTGGAACAGTCTGTCCAACGGTTGAAGGACAACAGTCACTAGGACCTCTCTCTCTCTCTCGCAGTCTAGAACTCACTAGAAAGAAGGGGGGAGTAGTTCCGACTGCAACCAGCAAGACCCAGAACAGCCAAAAGCAATCAAACCCCGCTCCCTATCTACAGAGGTGCCAAAAAACTAAATTTGCTTTATTCCTGCTAGCAACCTAAGAGGGTGCTACATCCATATGGATGCTGGAAGTGAAGAACAATACATACGTGTTCCAGGTATGAAAAGCATGGAGCACACTTCCTTCTATGTGTTCTTCTATGTGTCAGTGCTCTGCTTGCCCACTCAGATACCCATTGCAGTCACATGGGGGGGGGGGGGAGAGGTTCCTCAATCCCGTGTGAGCTCCAAGTCAACACCCTTCATGCCCAAACAGAGCAATGGAGGAACCAAGACAAGGTATCAGATGCTGGTGGGGTCCAATTGTTACTTTGTGCTTTGCACTGCATCAGTAGAGTGTAGGTTCGCGTTAAAGCCGGACTAAAGTTCTGCCTCAATTCTATGCTGCCTACATGCAGTATTAGCTGAAAACATTGTCCAGAAATGTACCCGTCACCCAGAGCAGTCCCCATCCAAGTCCAAAACACCTCCTGATTCCCAAATGTTTCAAACTCAAGGAAACAGCCAGAGAAATTGCTTCCTGAACAACTGATGTCACAGCTTCTCACATTTCTGGGTGTCCTCTCACATTTCTGGATGGCCTCTCACATTTCTGGGGGGCCTCCCATATTTCTGGGTGGCCTCCCATATTTCTGGATGGCCTCTCACATTTCTGGGGGGCCTCCCACATTTCTGGATGACCTCTCACATTTCTGGGGGGCCTCCCACATTTCTGGGTGGCCTCCCATATTTCTGGGTGGCCTCCCATATTTCTGGATGGCCTCTCACATTTCTGGGGGGCCTCCCACATTTCTGGATGACCTCTCACATTTCTGGGGGGCCTCCCACATTTCTGGGGGGCCTCTCACATTTCTGGGTGGCCTCCCATATTTCTGGGGGGCCTCCCACATTTCTGGGGTGCCTCTCACATTTCTGGGGGGCCTCCCACATTTCTAGGGGCCTCCCATATTTCTGGATGTCTTCTCAAATTTCTGAATGGCCTTTCATTTTTCTGGGTAGCCTCTCATTTTTGAGTGTCCTCTTAAATTTCTGGGTGGTCTCTCATATTTCTGGGTGGCCTCTCACATTTCTGGGTGGCCCCTCATATTTCTAGGTGGGCTCTCACATTTCTGTGGGGCCTCTCATATTTCTGGGTGGCCTCTCACATTTCTGTGGGGCCTATCATATTTCTGGGTGGCCTGTCACATTTCTGGGTGGCCCCTCATATTTCTAGGTGGCCTCTCAAATTTCTGGATGGCTTCTCATATTTCTGTGGGGCCTGTCATATTTCTGGGTATCCTATCAAATTTCTGGTTGGCCCCTCATATTTCTAGGTGGGCTCTCACATTTCTGTGGGGCCTCTCATATTTTCCTTCTGAACTCCCCTGGAAAATGAGACAGGGACTACTAGGGCGATGGAAAGGCGCGCGGGTGCCAGGAAGCTGGAACTGAAGACTTGAACTTGGGATCTCTAGTGTCAGGTAAGTAGAAGCGTAGTGATGAGGGCCCCCTGAACTTCACCCAGACTAGTAGAGGGCAGAGCCGGGTCACAAGTCGAGTTAGGTAACAACCGACTAGGAAGGTATCAAATCAGAAGCAAGATCCAGGTCAGAGAAGAGCAGTTGTTGGCAACATGCAGGCAGGTAGAGAATGGATGGACAGAATCGTGGTCAGGAGTCCAGGCCGAGGTCGGTAACACAGGTAGGCAGCAGACATGAACAGGCCGAGGTAATCCAGATGCAGGTCAGATGAAAGCCGGGCCAATACTCTGCCATGTGGTATATACACATTTCCTACACATTGCTGCTCTCCACTGTGCTGCTTCTTCTGTGATGTTACTATTGACATCTTCATGTCTCTACATGTAATGTGCTTATTGCCACCAGTTGTCTCGGAGCCCGCAGGCCCCAATTACTCCGGTATGATGTGGAAATATGTAAATCACTGCGTAAACTGATGGGGCTATATAAGTACCTATCATAAATACTGTAAATAAAATAAAGAATAGAAAAAAAACAGTCAAGCAGATCCAGGATGAAGGATAACAGAGATAGGAGCTGAAAGACCATCCAACCATCATCCCACACAGGAGCCGGGTGCAAGGCTCCTCTCACACGAGGTGGACCCATCAGCTTGCTTAGCGGCGGATCTCTGCGACAGATCCGTGTCCGCTCTGCTCCACTGCTGCAGAGCGGACACAGACATAGCCCGCTGTCCTCTATGGGATGGAAACGGACCCCCTGTCTACTTCCATCCCACTGCCAGCCCCTCCGATCCGATGGACGGAAGGGGAATGGATTCCCATACATCTTTTTTTGGCAGATTAGATCAGATTGGATGTCGGCGGGTGTAAACGGATACATGCCCGTTTATACCCGCAGCTCCATAGAGGACAATAGAGTTTTTCCAACTGAAAAAACGGGCAGGCAGACCCGATCGGAACTTCCGTGTGAAAGGGGCCTAAAAGTCCTTCAGGCAGCAGTGGTGGATGTGCCCATGTGTCATTGGGCATGCTGTTGTGTGTGCATGTGCTCCAATCTCTCTGATGGCTGGCATGAGGTTCCTGACTTTCATGTTCTGTCTCTGTGACACCCATTGGGCGACAAATCCCCAGACATCAATACAAACCCAACAAAGGTTCTAACCCTTTACCGCTCCACCAAAAGAGTGTTTTGTTGCTGTTTCTTGGCCTTTTAGGGATATTTCTCCTGAGCCGATGAACAGGAAGTGTGAAGACATGTCTTGAATGGGGACATGAGCAGAAATTAAAATGTGGCAGATAATTTATTCCTCTGTCTAGGTACATAGAATACACATTTCCGTGTGGCTTGGGCTTGTTCTTGAAGGATCTTGCGGCAGAGAATTCCTCATTTCTGCGAATGCCTCCCCTTGTGTTCTCCAGTATCTGTCTATATTCCGCCTTCAGAAAGGGTTAAAATAATAATTGTTTGGTAAAAGGGAGTTTTGGTGTTCTTTGTGCTGCTCGGGATCCTGATATTAGGCGAGCATTTATTCTGATTACGCTGCAAATTGTATTGCCCAGCTCCCTGTCAAGTCGGATCAGAACTAAGTGGGGACTGACAATTCAATTTCCGGTGCCCTTTGCCCCCACAGCTTGCTCTAAGAGCCAAATGTACAAGTTATCAATCTTCCCGGCTGGGCTCCTTGACATTCTGCGGCCCTCAAGACACAGACATCATTGTTAAACCCAAGCATGCCGCTCCTGGCGCGGGGACATTGTGCGCAGAGACACGGGACACCTACTGACTAGACGGCGACCTCTGCCAACACGTCCTGTTTACACTTCGGAACACGCTTCGGAACACGCTTCATTCATTGGAGCCACAAAATGATAATGGCAGAAAAAAGTGTGCCGATAATTAGACTGGAATTAATACCAGCACTGTGACCCAACACGCCAATTCATCCCCCCGGGGGGCGCTGCAATCCACAAATCTCACATATTGTGGATCCAACCAAAGACGGATTTCTGGTGCCGATCACTGGACTGGCCGGAGGACTTGGATGGTTCTGGTCCATTACAGGCAGACTAAACCTGTAGACCCTGGCCATTATCTCCTCGGTCTTCCTGTCAGCAATTGGCTGGAACATTGGGGTGCATTATTCTACTACTGCCCCAACATTGGGGTGTATTATTCTACTACTGCCCCAACATTGGGGTGTATTATTCTACTACTGCCCCGACATTGGGGTACATTATTCTACTACTGCCCCGACATTGGGGTGTATTATACTACTACTACTGCCCCGACATTGGGGTACATTATTCTACTACTGCCCCGACATTGGGGTACATTATTCTACTACTGCCCCAACATTGGTGGGTGTATTATACTACTACTGCCCCGACATTGGGGTGTGTTATTCTACTACTGCCCCGACATTGGGGTGTATTTATTCTACTACTGCCCCGACATTGGGGTGTGTTATTCTACTACTGCCCCGACATTGGGGTGTAATATTCTACTACTGCCCCGACATTGGGGTGTGTTATTTCTACTACTGCCCCGACATTGGGGTGTGTTATTCTACTACTGCCCCGACATTGGGGTGTGTTATTCTACTACTGCCCCGACATTGGGGTGTGTTATTCTACTACTGCCCCGACATTGGGGTGTGTATTATTCTACTACTGCCCCGACATTGGGGTGTGTTATTCTACTACTGCCCCGACATTGGGGTGTGCCTACTACGCCCCGACATTGGGGTGTGTTATTTCTACTACTGCCCCGACATTGGGGTGTATTATTACTACTACTGCCCCGACATTGGGGTGTATTATTACTACTACTGCCCCGACATTGGGGTGTATTATTCTACTACTGCCGCAACATTGGGGTGTATTATTCTACTACTGCCGCAACATTGGGGTGTATTATACTACTACTGCCCCGACATTGGGGTGTATTATTCTACTACTGCCGCAACATTGGGGTGTATTATTCTACTACTGCCGCAACATTTGGGGTGTATTATTCTACTACTACCGCAACATTGGGGTGTATTATTCTACTACTGCCGCAACATTGGGGTGTAATATTCTACTACTGCCCCGACATTGGGGTGTATTACACTACTACTGCCCCGACATTGGGGTGCGTTACACTACTACTGCCCCAACATTGGGGTGCATTATTCTACTACTGCCCCGACATTGGGGTGCATTATTCTACTATTGCCCCGACATTGGGGTGCATTACACTACTACTGCCCCGACATTGGGGTGCATTATCTACTACTACTGCCCCGACATTGGGGTGTATTATTCTACTACTGCCCCGACATTGGGGTGTATTATTCTACTACTGCCCCGACATTGGGGTGCGTTACACTACTACTGCCCCAACATTGGGGTGTAATATTCTACTACTCTCCCAACAATGAGGTGCGTTACCTACTACTGCCCCAACATTGGGGTGTATTATTCTACTACTGCCCCGACATTGGGGTGCATTACATTACTACTGCCCCGACATTGAGGTGTATTATTCTACTACTGCCCCGACATTGGGGTGTGTTACTCTCTACTACTGCCCCGACATTGGGGTGCGTTACTCTACTACTGCCCCGACATTGGGGTGCGTTACTCTACTACTGCCCCAACATTGGGGTGCGTTACTCTACTACTACTGCCCCGACATTGGGGTGCGTTACTACTACTACTGCCCCGACATTGGGGTGTGTTACTCTACTACTGCCCCGACATTGGGGTGCGTTAATCTACTACTGCCCCAACATTAGGGTGCATTACACTACTACTGCCCAAACATTGAGGTGCATTATCTACTACTGCTGCCCGACATTGGGGTGCATTACTCTACTACTGCCCCAACATTGGGGTGCATTACTCTACTACTACCGCAACATTGGGGTGTATTATTCTACTACTGCCGCAACATTGGGGTGTATTATTCTACTACTGCCGCAACATTGGGGTGCATTATTTACTACTACTGCCCCGACATTGGGGTGCATTATTCTACTACTGCCCCGACATTGGGGTGCATTATTATTCTACTACTGCCGCAACATTGGGGTATTAATTATTCTACTACTGCCCCGACATTGGGGTGTATTATTCTACTACTGCCCCGACATTGGGGTGTATTATTCTACCACTGCCCCGACATTGGG
Source organism: Staurois parvus (assembly GCA_951230385.1). Classification (NCBI taxonomy): domain Eukaryota; kingdom Metazoa; phylum Chordata; class Amphibia; order Anura; family Ranidae; genus Staurois; species Staurois parvus. The sequence goes on from CATNWA010016026.1 coordinate 41,575, forward strand.
GTGTAATATTCTACTACTGCCCCGACATTGGGGTGTAATTCACTTGCCCCGACATTGGGGTGTATTATTCTACTACTGCCCCGACATTGGGGTGCATATATTCTACTACTGCCCCGACATTGGGGTGTCATTACTCTACTACTGCCCCGACATTGGGGTGTATTATTTACTACTGCCCGACATTGGGGTGTATTATTCCACCACTGCCCCGACATTGGGGTATAATATATTCTACTACTGCCCCGACATTGGGGTGTATTATTCTACTACTGCCCCGACATTGGGGTGTAATATTCTACTACTGCCCCGACATTGGGGTGTAATATTACTACTACTGCCCCGACATTGGGGTGTATTATTCTACTACTGCCCCGACATTGGGGTGTATTACTCTACTACTGCCCCGACATTGGGGTGTATTATTCTACTACTGCCCCGACATTGGGGTGTAATATTCTACTACTGCCCCGACATTGGGGTGTATTATTCTACCACTGCCCCGACATTGGGGTGTAATATTCTACTACTGCCCCGACATTGGGGTGTAATATTCTACTACTGCCCCGACATTGGGGTGTATTATTCTACTACTGCCCCGACATTGGGGTGTATTATTCTACTACTGCCCCCAGAAAATGGGGCAAGTGTAAAGTCATCTCTTTCTAGATCTTGGCACCCAGTAGCTGGACTATTACATCTGAATGGAGGTAGGAGTGCGGAGGAGCATTGTGCGCTGACCGTGGTGCTGATTCTTATTCACTTCAATCCACATATTGAGCTTGGACCAATTTCTGCTTCTGATCTAAATCCAAAAGGACTGAGAATGATAAATACCAAGAAAACACACCTAGATTATGAGGGATAAAGAATCCCCCGAGCACACTGCCATATAATGGTGGGTGATACACCTGACAATGACACAGCCAGCTTCTAAAGCGGCCATTGGACCCTATTTATGGTTCTCCAAAATGTGCAACCCAACTGGAAAGGGAAGCAAAGCAGCTGAACACCCAACCACTTGTCTCTTCGTATTGTTCCGCATCAGTTTTTGGAGAAGACATTTGTCTGATGGTCCCCTCGTCACCCCCAACCCCCGATGTCAGGTGCTCCCTGCTGCTTTAGGCTTTTTGCCTGGATTTAGCCAAGATAGTAGCCAGAGGAGAAGCTTCAACTAAAAACAAATCCATAGCTACTGGAAAGTACATTATCTGGAAGTTCTGACTACAGGGGAGCCTCCTCTACCGCCACACCCGTAGCTGTGACACCATGTGATCTCATCTGGTACCTACATCCAGGGCTGATGTTAGAAACCACGGGGCCCCATACAGCCAACCTGACAGGGCCCCCTTCCCAACAAAAAAAAGTTTACTATGCTTCAGTTATGAATGAACACAGTATGTGATGGGTACTGATCACTCATTGTGTTCATTCAGGAAAGGAAGGGGTTGGTAAATGGACACTTCCTCCATTCTCCATCCTGAAGCTTCCTATTACAGTGTGCTTGCAGCTGCTGCTGGGTAGGAGAGGAGGGAAGCCGGCAGCATTGCAGGGGGAGGGGCCTGGGCAGCAGGGGAAACGTATTGTACACAGGGACCCTCCCTCACCCTGATGGGTGTGATGGGCCCCTGCATGGCTCTCTACTGCGGCTGAAAAGCCAGCCGGAGAGGAAAACAAGCCAGCTATCAGCTGTAATTGTCCCCCGCTGTGCCGATCACCCTCCCTGCCCACATCCTATTCGCTGCCTGGGCCCCCCTGCTGGCCTGGGCCCCGTACAGGAGGATTGGTGGTACCCCCCCCCAATCCACGAACCTGCCTGCATCTGAGACGTGTCCTCTGACATTCAACATCCAGTATTACAACATTAAATGTCAGTTTTGTATTTTCAGTCTGAAAATGAACTCTATACCCAGATGTATCTTGGTGCTCTTCATGTGTGGTCACCATAGAGTCCATCTGTAATGCCAAGTCTCTGATGTCTTCATTGTTCCACCATTGTCCTGCTGTCCTTGTCCTCATTGTCCTTGTTGTCCTCATTGTCTTTGTTGTCCTCGTTGTCCTCGTTGTCCTCGTTGTCCCTGTCGTTGTCCTCGTTGTCCTCGTTGTCCTCAGTGTTGTCCCCGGTGTGTCCTCATTATCCTTGTTGTCCTCCTTGTCTTCGTTGTCCTCATTGTCCTCGTTGTCCTCTTATCCTTGTTGTCCTCCTTGTCCTCTCTTGTCCTCCTTGTCCTCCTTGTCCAGTGTCCTCTTGTCCTCCTTGTCCTCCTTGTCCTCCTTGTCCTCGGTGTCCTCATTATCCTTGTTGTCCTCCTTGTCCTCCTTGTCCTCTTTGTCCTCATTGTCCTCATTGTCCTCGTTGTCTTTGTTGTCCTCTCTTTGTCCTCAGTGTCCTCATTGTCCATGTGGTCCTTGTTGTCCATGTGGTCCTCGTTGCCCTCAGTCTGCCTGGTCCTAATGCTGTCATCGCAGCAAGCAGCTTCTATCTCCCCTTCAGCGCCTGTATAGCCGGTAGACGTGAGGGATTTGTTTCGTTTCGGAGATTCGGATGTATCAGAGTCACAATAGTAATGAATTCCAACAAATCAGAAATACGTTATAACAAAACCACAAAATTGGATTGTTTCATTCGGATGACGTCACGCCATAGTTTAGCCTTTCTTAAATCTCCGAAATAACGTAACGACATAAAGAACGATCCAAAATTAATTTCCCTCCATTCCTGCTTTCAGGTCCATTCTTTATTTTGTAATAATATTTGTATTATTATAAAAAATGCAGAAATGGAAACATTGTAATATATACAGTGAGGGATGCAGGAGGAGATCGGATCGAGCTTTGCTGGGTTTTCTGCCTTCCTCTGGATCCACTGTGGGTGTCGGATTATTACTTTTTCTTTTTAATGGTTGAACTGGATGGACTTTTTGTCTTTTTTCAGCCAGACTAACTATGGAACTATGGGGCTATGGGGCTATGGAGCTATGGAGCTATGGAACTATGGAGCTATGTAAGGGAATAAAAAGTGACGTATTATGATGATTCCTACGTATTATGGGTGGGTTGGATGGAGGTGGATCCATCCAAATATACGAATCAATATATCACGAATCAATCTGAAATTAAATTCCTTGCGTTTGTTTTTCAGATATCGTCCAATCAGCTCATTGCATTTCTCTTTGTGGGTTTGAGCTGATGAATCCAAATACACAAAACTAATCCGAATGTACAAAACAAATTCCAATATACGAAATGAAATCTGAAAACGAATATTTCTAAACACAGATGACATAATGAAATGATAGATTTAGTGATCGAATCAAATGTGTTCGTCTTGCACATCTCTAACAGCTGGCGCTGCAGGACCAGCAAACGCACCCCTCCCCCACTCTAGTGCAGCACATTTCTTTCTTTCAATGAACTTTATTAACAATCGTGGCCATATCTACTAACCCGAGAGTTCCTTCTGGAGACTATGACCCTGATTGATGTTCATCACAGAGTACATGCTGACCTTCCAGAGGATTCACCTCTCTGACACCTAAGTGGAGTCATCAGCCTGCTGCCCTGAATACACATCACATGGTTGGTGGAGCCCACCACTTCGGTAGGAAGAAGACTTTTCGTGGCTCACCAGGATATCCTTCATGAGGGTTTATTGTGACGGACAATTCATCTCCAGCCTGGGGGGTTGGATCTTCAATAAGTTATTGTGAGCAAGATTGTCTTTCTGTGTATTTAAAACTTTTCCTTTCACAATGTCAGGATCTCAGGTGACACCATTCTAAGTGAGGACCTTACAGTCTTCTCCATGTATCTCCATATATCTACAAGTGCGCACTCCGGGGTATACAAATGTTGGCCATTGGTACCATTATCTCCATATATCTACAAGTGCGCACTCCGGGGTATACAAATGTTGGCTACCATTATCTCCATATATCTACAAGTGCGCACTCCGGGGGGTATACAAATGTTTCCCATTGGTACCATTATCTCCATATATCTACAAGTGCGCACTCCGGGGAATACAACGTTGGCCATTGGTACCATTATCTCCATATATCTACAAGTGCGCACTCCGGGGAATACAACGTTGGCCATTGGTACCATTATCTCCATATATCTACAAGTGCGCACTCCGGGGAATACAACGTTGGCCATTGGTACCATTATCTCCATATATCTACAAGTGCGCACTCCGGGGTATACAACGTTGGCCATTGGTACCATTATCTCCATATATCTACAAGTGCGCACTCCGGGGTATACAAATGTTTGCCATTGGTACCATTATCTCCATATATCTACAAGTGCGCACTCCGGGGTATACAACGTTGGCCACCATTATCTCCATATATCTACAAGTGCGCACTCCGGGGTATACAAATGTTGCCCATTGGTACCATTATCTCCATATATCTACAAGTGCGCACTCCGGGGTATACAACGTTGGCCATTGGTACCATTATCTCCATATATCTACAAGTGCGCACTCCGGGGTATACAACGTTGGCCATTGGTACCATTATCTCCATATATCTACAAGTGCGCACTCCGGGGTATACAACGTTGGCCATTGGTACCATTATCTCCATATATCTACAAGTGCGCACTCCGGGGTATACAAATGTTGGCCATTTGGTACCATTATCTCCATATATCTACAAGTGCGCACTCCGGGGTATACAAATGTTGGCTACCATTATCTCCATATATCTACAAGTGCGCACTCCGGGGTATACAAATGTTGTTGGCTACCATTATCTCCATATATCTACAAGTGCGCACTCCGGGGAATACAAATGTTGGCCATTGGTACCATTATCTCCATGTATCTACAAGTGCGCACTCCGGGGCATACAAACGTTGGCCATTGGTACCATTATCTCCATATATCTACAAGTGTGCACTCCGGGGTATACAAACGTTGGCCATTGGTACCATTATCTCCATATATCTACAAGTGTGCACTCCGGGGTATACAAATGTTGGCCATTGGTACCATTATCTCCATGTATCTACAAGTGTGCACTCCGGGGTATACAACGTTGGCCATTGGTACCATTATCTCCATATATCTACAAGTGTGCACTCCGGGGTATACAAACGTTGGCCATTGGTACCATTATCTCCATATATCTACAAGTGCGCACTCCGGGGTATACAACGTTGGCCATTGGTACCATTATCTCCATATATCTACAAGTGCGCACTCCGGGGTATACAAACGTTGGCCATTGGTACCATTATCTCCATATATCTACAAGTGTGCACTCCGGGGTATACAAACGTTGGCCATTGGTACCATTATCTCCATATATCTACAAGTGCGCACTCGGGGTATACAAATGTTGCCCATTGGTACCATTATCTCCATATATCTACAAGTGCGCACTCCGGGGTATACAAACGTTGCCCATTGGTACCATTATCTCCATATATCTACAAGTGCGCACTCTGGGGTATACAAATGGTTGGCCACCATTATCTCCATATATCTACAAGTGTGCACTCCGGGGTATACAAACGTTGGCCATTGGTACCATTATCTCCATATATCTACAAGTGCGCACTCTGGGGTATACAAATGTTGGCTACCATTATCTCCATATATCTACAAGTGCGCACTCCGGGGTATACAAATGTTGACCATTGGTACCATTATCGCCATATATCTACAAGTGCGCACTCCGGGGTATACAAATGTTGCCCATTGGTACCATTATCTCCATATATCTACAAGTGCGCACTCCGGGGTATACAAATGTTGCCCATTGGTACCATTATCTCCATATATCTACAAGTGCGCACTCCGGGGTATACAAACATTGGCCATTGGTACCATTATCTCCATATATCTACAAGTGCGCACTCCGGGGTATACAAATGTTGCCATTGGTACCATTATCTCCATATATCTACAAGTGTGCAAAGTTCATAGCAACAATACTGTACAAAAATAGCTCTGTCTCTGTTATGGAGCACTGAAGTCCCCTTGCTGTACCTCCTCAGACCCTGGGTGAAATCCTCCTCTTCACCCGGCTATACTGAGGGTATCCCTTGGCAAGGGAATCCAAGATCTGCCAATTAAGTAGTCCCGGATGAGAACTAGTTGATTATTGCACCTGACCCCCCCCTCTCCTTCATCTGGCCCAGGGGGTGTAGAAGTACTCACACTGTCCTGTCCAGTCAGAGTGGTTGGTTGGTAGCTGCTTTCAGACCTTTTGCTGGGCTGGCTCCTTCCCTGCTGCACAGAATGTCCTCCCTAAGAGACTTAGCACAGTGGAGGTCCTCTTTTCCAGTATCCTGCCTGTAGGTAGGGCCCCCTCCCTGGGACCTCCTCCCACTCTCCACACTCCAGCTTTCTCTCAACCCATCTCCCAACTGACTCTCCTCTCTCTCCAGGCTCTGCCACATTTGAGGGTTGTCCTGGTCACCATGCCCAGCCTCCTGCCAGGGGATTGGCCAAGGTCCCTCAAACATGCAGATCTGGGCTTCCTCCCCCCTCCTCCGCCCCTCTTCCAGAAAGTTCTCCAGTTTCTGGAAGGGTGGGAGGGCTCCACAAGTTCTGACCTGTGAAGCCCCCCAGCTTGTCCTGAGGTGAACTCCTGCCTCACTCCTAGGTTGACTCATCCCAGGCTGCCTCTGTCTAAAGAAAAATCTTACCTAGCTAAGCTAGAAGGCACTACACATGTCAGAGAAAATCATCCTTAAATCTGTCCACAGTAACTTGGAGGAGCCCATAGCTGCCCACACTGTCTGCTCACCATTGATTTATGACAACTGGAATAAATCCTCATCCATAGTATTATATTTCCGATAATACTCGATGAAGACTGATTGGTTCTGCACTCCTTATCCAGGTTTTGTAAAAACTGTGTGTGTTGTCTCTATGACCTCAGATCTATGACATTGGATCTATGAGCCAAGAACCATGACCTCAGATCTATGAGCTCAGATCCATGACCTCAGATATTTGACATCAAATCAATGACCTCAGATCTATGACATTAAATCCATGACCTCAGATCTATGACCTCAGATCCATGACATCAGATCTTTGACCTTGGATCTATGACATCAGATTTATGACATCGGATCTATGACCCCAGATCTATAACATTGGATCTATGATCTCATATCTATGACCTCTGATCTATGACATCGAATCTTTGACCTCAGATCTATGACATTGGATCTATGACCTCAGATCTATGACATTGGATCTATGAGCCCAGATTCATGACCTCAGATCTATGACTTCAGATCTATGACATAGGATCTATCACATCAGAACCTATGACCTCAGATCTATGACATTGGATCTATGAGCCCAGATTCATGACCTCAGATCTATGACATAAAATCTATGACCTCAGATCTATGAACTCGGATCTATGACATCAGATCCTATGACCTCAGATCTATGAACTCGGATCTATGACATCAGATCTATGACATTCGATGTTGGCACATCTCTAACATGTTGGGTAACAAAGCCTATTGGACAATGAAAAGTTCACTTCGGCTTTTTATTTCTAAAGACATTTTTATCTTGTACAATATGTAAGAAACGTTTGTTCTCCATGCCATGCAGACGATGTATTGCTGGTAGGAGGACATGTTCTGTACGTCACATAGACTCACCTACAATGACCTCCGAATAATTCATCGCCGCTCCATTGTCAGTCACTTCTGTCTTATAAATATATGTGACCTTCTCATGGAATCCAGCGGCCCTCACACTTAGAACAAGTCAAATCCTGAAGATATTTCCATTAATCAGCCATGTTGGACATTATTATATCAGTTCTGAGGTTTGTCTGCACAAAGCTTTACATTGTCCTCAGTGCCCCTTCCCCCGCAGCTCATGCATAGTATAGGGAGGAGGATATACTGAGCTCAATGTGGATCTGGGCTGATCTGAAAGAGAACATTTCACTTGCTAATTTCCTCCATATGAGAGTTGAATTCCCTGTACCGGGGTCAACGAGACTTCCAGACGATTGAAATTGTTGTCATTATACATTTTATGGTCAGTAATTTCCAATGACTTCGAGTGAACTATTCCCATGCAGCGCTCATTGTGCGATCCCAGCGCCGCGCCAGCCGTGTTCCCAGATCTGACTATTACATATTATTGTAAAGTGAAAACAATCCGCCATCATTAGATGTCAGAGCTGCGCAAACCACCCGCCCCTGTATGGGGAGCGCGGGGGGAGGGGTTTACCTGGACAACAAACACTCCGGAATACAGAAACATCAAGAATACCTTCCCTGGTGAATCCCGCATGGAAATGGCGGCAATCATGTGTTGGAAATTCATACTTTTTTTAAAATCATTTTTCTAAAAAAAAAAAAAAAAAAAAAAAATTTACAAATGATGTCTTATAAAAAATTTTTTTTTATTTAAATATAAATAGTAATAGATATTATTTTAAAAAGTTTATATAATATTTCTTTTCCAATAAATGTTTTAATCACGCATGACAATGGTAAAATAAATTGAATAACTCAAGCGCTAACTATGGTGAAATGAAAACAAAATTAAATGTATAAATATTGTAGCCTCCAGCGTACACAACCCGAGTCTCAGTGCTGCAAATCATACAATCAGATTGTGAAGTGCAAAAATCCTGCGCTACATGAAACAATGGCACACAAAACAAAGTGAAGAAATGACAAAATATATATAGAAGATAAAATAGAGGAAAAAATTATTCATATTGAAATAAAAATATGAATATATATATATATATATATATATATATAATAAAAACCACCAAAAATAAAAAATTAAGAAAATAATATTTTTAGGTATGAATCAAACAAAAATCATTCAAAAACACACAAGTTCAATCAATAAAGTGTTCTTCAGTGAACCCTCCTTTGGATAACATAAAATATGTGCATCTGTCAGCAATTCCCATGCAAAGACATCCTCCACCGTGCATCCGCTCGCCGTCCTCCACCGTACATCCGCTCGCCGTCATCCACCGTACATCCGCTCGCCGTCCTCCACCGTATATCGCCGCTCGCCGTCCTCCACTATATATCCGCTCGCCGTCCTCCACCGTATATGCACTCGCCCCCATGCACTCCCCCCCACCCTATATCTGCTCCCCATCCTCCACCATATACAGTTGTGTTCAAAATAATATCAGTGTGATGAAAAAAGTGACAAAAGCTGAAAATCCTTCTAATCCTTTTCTTTCCATCCACACAAATGCATTGGGAACACGACACATTCTATTCCAAATCACAACATGAAGAAATATACATCAAATTTGTGTTGTTCCTCTAAAAAAAAATGGAAGAAAAGTGAATATTAGACGGTTCAAAAAAATGGCCGTGTTTGTATTCTTCTTTACAAACTCCAACATTCACTATATAAACTGAGAAATGTTTGAAGATTTTGCTTTCCTTTGAATGACTTCATGAATATTTGGTTGTAGTCGCACTGTTTCTGAGAAACTGCTGTACATCTGTGTTGCATGGAGTCCCCCAACTTCTGGCCCCTGTGATCAGGTATTCCAGCCCAGGATGATTGGACCACATTCCACACTTCTTCTCTATTTCTTGGTTTGGCCTCAGAAACAGCATTTTTGATGTCACCCCACAAGTTTTCTATTGGATGAAGATCCGGGGATTGGGCTGGCCACTCCATAACGTCCATCTTGTTGGTCTGGAACCAAGATGTTGCCCGTTTACTGGTGTGTTTGGGGTCGTTGTCTTGTTGGAACCCCCATTTCAAGGGCATTTCCTCTTCAGCATAAGGCAGCATGACCTCTTCAAGTATTCTGATGGATTCAAACTGATCCATGATCCCTGGTATGCGATAAATAGGCCCAACACCGTAGTATGAGGAACATCCCCATATCATGATGCTTGCACCACCATGCTTCACGGTCTTCACAGTGTACTGTGGCTTGAATTCAGTGTTTGGGGGTCGTCTGACAAACTGTCTCCGCCCACTAGACCCAAAAAGAACAATCTTACTTTCATCAGCCCACAAAATGTTGCCCCATTTCTCTTTAGGCCGGTCATTGTGCTCTTTGGCAGATTGTAACCTCTTCAGCACACGTCTTTTTCCCAACAGTGGGACTTTGCGGGGACTTCTTGCAGATAGCTTGGCTTCACATCGGCGTCTTCTAATTATAACAGTCCTCACAGGGAACGTCACACCTTCTTTCATCTTCCTGGAGCTGATTGTTGGCTGAGTCCTCACAGGGAACGTCACATCTTCTTTCATCTTCCTGGAGCTGATTGTTGGCTGAGTCCGCGCCATTTTGGCTATTCTTCTATCCATTCCAATGGTGTTTTTCGCTTTCTTCCGCGTCTTTCAGGTTTTGGTTGCCATTTTAAAGCATTTGCCATCATTTTAGCTGAGCAGCCGATCATTTTCTGCACCTCTTTATATGTTTTCCCCTCCAATCAACTTTTTAATCAAGGCACGCTGTTCTTCTGAACAATGTCTGGAATGACCCATTTTCCTCAGAATTTCAGAGAGAAATGCACTGTAACCAGCATGTCCAACATTTGCTGCCTTCCTTCCTTAAATAAGGGCAATAATTGCCACCTGTTTATCAAAGAATGAATGACGTCACTAATAGAACTCCACACGGCTATTATTGTGAACACGCCCCTTTCAATGAGTGATTCAATGACACAGAATCAGCAGCATGCATGTCATGAGTGTCGGGTCTGTTGGATTTCTATGACTCTGCTACACCTGCTAGGAAATTATCTGCCATGTAGAAATATCATTTCCACCAAAAACAGAGATTGATCCGGTTAGTGATGTCTGACTGCTAGTATTTTCAACACAACTGTATCCGCTCACCATCCTCCGCCGTATATCCGCTCACCATCCTATATGGTGGAGGATGTCTTTGCACGGGAATTGCTGACAGATGCACATATTTTTTGTTATCCAAAGGAGGGTTCACTGAAGAACACTTTGATTGAACTTGAGTTTTTGGAATTACTTTTGTTTGATTCATTTTTCATTTTAATTTTCTGTGTTTTTTTGTTACACATACATATTTGTATTTCAATATTAATAATTTTTTCAACTATTTTAAGGATTGTGCGATTGTTTCATGTAGCGCAGCATTTTTTCACTTCACAATATGATTGAATGCATGACAATGGTGTTCAGCTGTTTTCCTGCAGACTCTCTCAATTCCATAGTAACTTGGAGGAGCTCATAGCTGCCCACACTGTCTGCTCACCATTGATGACAACTGGAATAAATCCTCATCCATAGTATTATATTTCAGATAATAATCAATGAAGACTGATTGGTTCTGCACTCCTTATCCAGGTTTTGTAAAAACTGTGTGTTGTGTCTATGACCTCAGATCCATGACATCGGATCTATGAGCCAAGAACCATGACCTCAGATCTATAACATTGGATCCATGACCTCAGATCAATAACATTGGATCCATGACCTCAGATCAATAACATTGGATCCATGACCTCAGATCAATAACATTGGATCCATGACCTCAGATCTATAACATTGGATCCATGACCTCAGATCTATAACATTGGATCTACGAGCTCAGATCCATGACCTCAGATCTATAACATTGGATCCATGACCTCAGATCTATAACATTGGATCTATGACCTCAGATCTATAACATTGGATCCATGACCTCAGATCCATGACCTCAGATCCATGACATCAAATCTATGACATCAAATCTATGACATCAGATCTATGACATCAAATCCATGACCTCAATTCAAATCAGCTTTATTGGCAGGACCGAATACATTTTAGCATTGCCATAGCAGTTGAGTATGTATAGGTTTGTATGGGAAGGGGGATGTCCCAATCTGGAGTCAGGCTCAGAGACCGGTAGCTATGGCAGGAGAGAGGCTCACACCGACCAGCAAGACAGGTATGCAGGCAGGCCACTCTTGTGGATGACGGGGGCTCACCTGATATGTGAGGTCTAGGTACTAACCGGTATACAGCAGAGCCCCTGATGGTGGGGATGGGTTTTGCTGCATGCTAACACCAGGTCACGGTCCTCAGGATCGCCCCACCAGGAGCTGAGCAAGCCAGGTGCAGATATAGCAGGTAGGGATCAAGCAGCAGTTGAGGAACAAGCCAAAGGTCGGTACTAAGTGGTAGCAGAGATACGGACGGGAGCAGTAGTGTCAAGAGTGAGATATCGGCTGGAAAGCACAATCATTTGGTAAACAGGAAGTGCAGAGGCGTGGCTTAAATCAGGAACCTCATGGGAGGAGTGAGGAGTTGAAGGTTTAAGAGACACAAGGCACGATCATTCAAGGAATTGTCCGGGGAGCTGCCCAGTATTCAGGGCTCAGCAAGAAGAGATACTGCCAGACACAGCAGAGGTCCCGGGTTCAGTTCCAGGCACTGACAGGATGGTAGCTCTAGGGCAGCTTTGGGGGGTAAAGGGTAATATAGAGGGGGATGGGGGTGAGTCCATGTAAAGGATTTTTAGGTCCTCAGTTTTTCATGTCCCTCTCAGTCTGTGAAATATTGTTCATCTATTTTCACCATTGGCTCCTCTTCTCCCAGTAGAATATGAAGTTTCCTCTTCTCTTCTGTCAATTAAAGTCCAGGATGAGAGCGAAGAGTCTCTGGAGTGAGTGTCCCTCTCTAATGAGTACTTGGGGCACTGGAGCAGGAAGTGGTCCTCATCCTTTAGGACCCCCTGGTCATACTGTAGCAAAAAGTGGTCCTCATCCTCCAGGACCCCCTGGTCACATTGTAGCAAGATGTGGTCCCTATCCTCCAGGACCCCCTGGTCACATTGTAGCAGGAAATGGACCTCTTACTCCTGGAACCCCTGGTCATATTCTAACAGGAAGTGGTCTTCATCCACTGGGACCCCCTGGTTACATTGTAGCAAGAAGTGGTCCTCGACTTCTAGGATCCTTTGGTCACATTGTAGCTGGAAGTGGTCCTCATCCTCCGGGACCCCATGGTCACATTGTAGCAGAAAGTGGTCCTCATCCTACAGGACCCCTGGTCACATTTTAGCAGGAAGTGGTTTTCGACCTCCAGGACCTCCTGGTCACATTGTAACAGAAAGTGATCCTCATCCACTGGGACCCCCTAGTCACATTGTAGCAGAAAGTGGTCCTCGACCTCTAGGACCCCCTGGTCACATTTTAGCAGAAATTGGTCTTCTCTCCCTGGTCTCTGGGGTCTTGTAGCACCTCCAGGTATGGGACAAGTTTGTAGTCTCTCTCCCCGCCCCTGGTCTCTGGGGTCTTGTAGCACCTCCAGGTATGTAAACAGTTTTGTAGTCTCTCTTGTAGCACCTCCAGGTATGGGACCAGTCTCTGGGTTCTTGTAGCACCTCCAGGTATGGGACCAGTTTGTAGTCTCTCCCCCAGTCAGTCTCTGGGTTCTTGTAGCACCTCCAGGTATGGGACCAGTTTGTAGTCTCTCCCCGACCCCAGTCTCTGGGTTCTTGTAGCACCTCCAGGTATGGGACCAGTTTGTAGTATCTTCCCAGTCTCTGGAGTCTTGTAGCATCTCCAGGTACGGGGCCAGTTTGTAGTCTCTCCCCGGTCTCTGGGGTCTTGTAGCACCTCCAGGTATGGGGGACCAGTTTGTAGCTCTCCAGGTACCCGACCCCAGTCTCTGGGGTCTTGTAGCACCTCCAGGTATGGGACCAGTTTGTAGTCCAGGTATGGGACCAGTTTGTAGTCTCTCCCCGACCCCGGTCTCTGGGGTCTTGTAGCACCTCCAGGTATGGGACCAGTTTGTAGTCCCTCTGCAGTGATTGGTAAACCTTTTCTTGGAGTTTGTTATTTTGTTTCTCCATTCCCCAACATATTTTTCTTTGTAATCATTCATTATGTTTTTTATTTGACATTTTGTCAGGCTGAATTGTTGGGAGTTTGGGATAGAGAAGGTGCTGATGAGTTGTTGAAGGCAGCATGGCTTGGAATGGTCCTTTTTGGTCAGTAGATCTTTATGGTGGTAGGAGTTAGGACTGCTGTTTTGTAGGTGGTCCCAGTATGATAGCGCCCTCTTCTGTACTGCTAGAAGCAAGACAAATCTGCCCAGCTCAGACCAGCAAGTCCTGTTGGGGGGTGCTGTGATGGGCTTGGAGGAGGTGTTGGCAGAATTCCAGATTCAATATTTCTTTTGGACTGGATTCCAATTTGGATTGGTCTGGGTAGGTGACAGGACCCCAAACTTCACTGCCATAAAGAAGGATTGGGGTGATGACACTATCACTCTCTCTCATCTCTGTATGGAGCTGTCTGAACCCTGCAGAGGGAGAAGAAACCAATGACTACTCTGGCTTATTCAACTGTGTGTGTAGATTTATGCTTGAGCTATTGTGCTCTGTAAACAACTGGCTTTTCCCAAAGCAAAACAGCATGGCCTACAACTTGGAAGGGATTGTAGAACTCTGCCTGATATAACATTTTGTATTTACCTTCTTTTATTTGCACTAACATCCAAATATTCAGGAAAAGCTTTTGGGGCGAGTAAATGCTTGGACCCTGAAGAAGGGGCTACACCCCAAAAGTTTCTCCTACAAATGTGGCAGTACTCAGTTGTTCTTATGCACTAAGATGGCTCCAACCATCTCTCATTATTCCCTTTGTCCAGTTGTGGGGGGTCCAGACTCAATAAATCAATGGCACCTTATGAACAGACAGCAAACATTTAGTTCAGTGTCAGGCTAACCAACATTATTCTGGAAGAGGGAACTTTACATGGAGCATGGCCTCAGTAGTAGGAATGTCATGTCTCCACTTGGTGGGAACCGATCTGTTTTTGGTGCCTCAATGGTGTCAGTTGTGACCCAACCAGAGTTTGGCCTGGTGGCAGCTTCTTCTTTGGCCTGAAGTCCAAACTCATTTACAGCAATGCTGAGAAGATTGTGATGTCTCTATCGTTGTAGCAGCCTCATGATTTCATGATTCTCCCATCGCTGGAGCTGATATGAAGGTAACACATGGCATGTACATACAGCAGATGTTATATGTACCATTACCTTGACCAGGCCTCACCATGCGTCCTGTTCAGAGATGCCTGTAGCAAAAAAAGAAAGAAAATAGCGCAGGGCTGACATGACGAGGCCAAGAGTGGTTAAAGAAAAACAAGAAAGGGTTAATATAGTACGAGGTGGGGTTGTAAGGGTATGGATATGTCCTGATTGGTAGATGGGGAGTGTAGGTGGGGTCATCTACACCTTGTGGTGGGGGACAGGGAGGGTCATCATTCAGTGGCTTTGGGACATGGAGAGAGAAAGCTTCTGCAGAGTGACCTGTACCCGGCTGCCTCCCCCTGGACACCATGAGTCGGCCAGAGGCTGATAGTATGGAGGGATTGCTGGCCCAGCTGCGGGAGGCTGCTGCTTCCTGGGGGGTGGTGGATTGGCTGCAAAGCCGGGTCTCTGCTGTGTTGTGGGACCTGGGCTTGTCACCAGCATCAGGGGGCGGGAGTGCCCATGCACTTTGAAGTCTCAGCCTCCAGAGCGCTTTAGCCCGGGCTCCTCCCCCAGAGCTTGGCGCCACCTTGGGAGCCCCGATCGGGGCCCCGCTGGCAGGGCGCTCTCCTGCCTCTGCTCGCCGGGAGGAATCCCCATCCGCGTTGGAGCTCGGCGGGCGGGGTACCATGTGGAGGAAGTCCCACATGGCAGAGAGGTTGCCCTGGCAATGGCTCACCTGCTGACAAGGCACCAGTCAGGGAGGGGGCCCAGCATGGGAGGCGTACCGCCGAGCTGTCCTCTACTGCGGTGGTGGTGGTCCCTCTGTGAGAAATGCAGGCAGAAGAGCAGCACTGGGCAGAGAGCTGCAGGGAGTGCTGCAGGACGGAGCTCCAGGACAACGGTGGGTGTGTCTGGTGCCGGGAGTGGCACAGACCTGCGGGACCCGTGGTTCCTGGGACTGGGAGGCCATCCGGACCGTTCCTGAGGGCGAGCTGTCGGGATCCGATGTGGGTGCGGCGGTGTAGTCTGGACATGCAGCTGATGGGACCTCTCCTAGGCAGCCTGGTGAGTTACATGTTTCTGGTTCTTCTGTCTCCTTTTCTTCTTTGCGGGATCTGTTGGGGGGGGTTGGTCGGGCCACCCCTTTAGCGGTGTCTTTGGTTGGCGGCGCGGCCTCTGCGGTGACGGATGTCGGCGCTTCCCCGTCGGGTTTTTGATGCGGGTCTGGGTGGTTTACTTTCTGACTTGAGGGACTTGCTGCGCCTTGACCGGGGCGGTAGTGTGGGCTCTGGGCCTGCTTCCGCGTGATGGTGGGGAGGTGCGGGGCCTGGCGTTTTCTTCTCCGGGTTCCGGGGGTGGTTACGACGAGGGCCTGTGCTCTCGGCACTGCAGGCCCATCCACGGTTTTGGGTAAGGGTGCAGGGGCTTTGGAGCCTGTCAGCTTGGCGGACTCTGCTAAGTGTGAGGTGTATGTTAGCTTTGAGGGCCCGATAGGTGTGCACTTGCAGCCGGATGTCCGGGAAAAGATTTTGAAAGGTGAGTATGTTGAGATCTTCATGCTCTTGCCTTCCGAGCGTTTTTCTTTCGATGGGTCACGGGTTGATGAAGGCTGGCGAGAGGAGGCTGAGAAGCAGCGGTTTTGGTTTATCCCACATACCTTTGCTAACTGGTTGCATGCGTTCGTGATCATGGCCAGTGTCATTGGGGAGAAGGCCCCGGAGCATTGCTCAGCGCTCTTCTGTTATCTCGATGCTATTAGCGAGGCTCACAGAGTTTACGGGGCTGCCGCCTGGCTCCGGTATGAACAATTTCGGCAGCGTAGGGCTGTCCGCCCATCTTTGTGTTGGGACCACAAGGACATTGGCCTTTGGATGCAACTTATGACTCCGGTGCGGTCCCCTGGTCAGTTTTTTCAGGGCAGGACCGGTGGTTCGTTCCCCCCCAGGGCAATTGGCCACAAAGCATAGGGGTTTCTGCTGGCAGTTCAACAGGGGAGCCTGTCATTTTGGTAGGTCCTGCCATTTTAAAAACGAATGTTCCGGTTGCGGTGGCTCCCATCCCTTGTCGGAGTCGTCCGGAGTTGTGTTCTGTGTCTTATATGTCTTTGATGCAGCGGTTTTATGGGTTCGCCGGTATGGGCGCGGGGCTCTTATGGCCAAATTGGATATCGAATCAGCGTTTCGTTTGCTGCCGGTGCATCCTGACAGCTTTTGTTTCCTGGGTTGTCATTGGCAGGGCTCGTTTTATGTTGATCGGTGCCTTCCCATGAGGTGTTCCAGGGGCGGACTGACAACTCATGGGGCCCCCAGGCAATAGGGGATCATGGTGCCCCTGTGTCCTTGCCCACACTCAAAAAAGCCTATTAAAAAAAAAAAAAAAAGTACCAGGGGCATTTTATGGGGCCCCCTACTGACCCCGGGCCCTCAGGCAGTGTCCGAGTGACTGGTCAGTCCGCCCCTGGGGTGTTCTATTTCCTGGGGTCTTGGGCAAGCGCAAGATTCAGCTGCGGTCTTGCAGTCTTTGTTGGGCAAGCTTAACTTTGCTTGTTGCATCCTACCAATGGGGTGGGTGTTCTTCCGCCGGTTGTCGGCAGCAACGGCCGGGGTTACTTCCCCTTTGCATTTTATTTGTTTGAATCGGGAACTTCGGGAGGACTTGCGGATCTGGCACAGTCTTTTTGATTCCTTTAACGGGCAGTCTCTGTGGATGTATGGCCCGGTGAGCAATTTTGATCTGGAGTTGTTCATGGATGCGGCGGGTTCCGCGGGCTATGGGGCTTATTTCCGATGACGGTGGAGTGCGGCTCCGTGGCCTGCTTCCTGGCGTGAGGCGGGTTTTCTTCGTAATTTGGTGATGTTAGAACTCTTTCTGGTTGTGTTGGCAGTGGAAGTTTGGGGGGAGTGTTTTCGTAATTTGAAGGTTCATTTTCATTGCGATAATTTGGGGGTGGTTCAGGTCATCAATCGGGTCTCTTCTTCTTCGCGGCCAGTGATTGGCTTGCTTCGCCATTTAGTGTTGCGTTGCCTTCAGTTGAATGTTTTTCTCTATGCTGTGCATCTCCCTGGTGTCGATAACGCTCTGGCTGACGCTTTGTCTCATTTTCAGTGAGACAAATTCCTAGAGTTGGCGTTGGCAGCGGAGCAACGTGGGGTTCCTTGTCCTGACTGGTTGTGGGAGATTGCCTTGGGGTCATGGCGGGCTGGATTTGGCGTCGTCGGTGAGTGAGGCGACGTGGTCTGGCTGGAGTGGCTGGAGCTGCTGCATCGGGTCGGCATTGATCCATGGGGGCCGGAGGTGGGCCTTGCTGTGCTATATTTTTTGGCGAGGAGCTTTGGGCAGGGTGTGTCGGCGGTGGCGGTGGATCGTTGGTTGGCCGGTTTGGCCTTTTTCTTTAAGTTGCAAGGGTGTCAGGATTTCACGAAGGATTTCTGGGTTCAACAGGCTCTTCAGGGTTACCGTAGGGCTCATCGGCGCAGGGATTTGCACCGGCCGGTGTCTTTTGCGTTATTGGGGATTTTGTTTGAGCAATTGAGGTCGTTGTGTTCTTCAGAATATGAGATGGGCTTGTTTAGGGCGGCCTTTGCGGTGGCTTTTTTTGGGGGCGTTGCAGATCCGCGAGCTTGTTAGTCCGTCTAAATCGGTTCTTGGGGGTTTTTTTGTGGACGAGGTCGAGTGCACTGTAGAGTGGGTGGAAGTGCTTGTCCATCGGTCTAAGACGGACCAGTTGGGTCGTGGTGTGCGGGTGCAGTTCTTTGCTCTTCCAGCTTCCCCTCTGTGCCTGGTACGTGCAGTTTGAGGTTTTCTATCCCGCCGTCGGCAGGGAAAGGGCCCTTCTTCGCGCATGCTGATCCCCCCTGTCTCGCTTTCAATTTGTGTTGGCTGGCTTGGATGCGTCCTTGTATGCCTCGCATTCGTTTTGTATCAGGGCTGCGATGGAGGCTGCCCGATGGGGTTTGTCGGATGATGTGGTAAAATGTATTGGTAGGTGGGATTCGCATAGATTTCGCCTTTATATTCATCCGCATTGGTTGGGGGACTGGGGAGGGGGGTCCCGTGTTTTCCTTGGGTTGGGGTTGGAGTTTTGTTTGTCGCTCCGGTGTGTGGTTCTGGTTGTATTGGTTGTCCTTTTTTCTTTCAGGTGGTCCGGTGTGCCTGGTGTGGATCCTTGGTCATTCCTATGTGTTATGGGGGGCCAGGCGGGCTGACGTGAGGCCTAATGGCAGGCAGCTGGGGTTGTCTCAGCAGTCGGCCTGTGTTCGTTGGATTGGAGTGCCGGGTATGCTGTGGGGTCCTGTGCTCCTTGAGGTGCTGCGTTTTGCACGCCTTGACAGGCCACCAGATGTCAGGCCACCGGATGTTCTTTTGCTCCATGCGGGCGGCAACGATTTGGGGGTCAGGTCCATGCGGGAGCTGGTTCGGGAAGTCAAGTTGGACTTTCTTCGGTTGCGTAGGGAATTTCCGGACATGGTGGTTGTGTGGTCTGACATGGTCGCCCACACTTCCTGGCATTTGGTTAGATCGGTGGAGCGGGTTAACAAGGTCTGTATTAAAGTTAATAAGGAGGTGGGGCGGTTCTTCGTCCGTAATGGGGGGGCTGGTGGTCGGCATTTGGAGCTGCAGGTGGATACTTGGCGGTATCTTCGGAGCGATGGGGTACACTTGAACGCAGTAGGTACTGATTTACGGTCCCTGGGCCTACAGGATGGTGTAGAGCGGGCCGTTCGGGTGTGGAGTGGCACGCATGGGTAAGAGCTTACCCAGCGTGCTGTGGCAGTTGTTGGTCTTTGGAGGCGGTACTTATTTTGGATGGTAAAAATAATGGTGTGGGACCCATCAGTGGTATGCTGTGCCCGGGGGCATTCCAGTTAACTGAGGTTTAACTGGAAGGTGGTGGTTCTGCACTGCGGATGGTATGGTTGTCTCCGAGCCGGTGTGTTGCGGCTGGAGGCCTAGTGTAATATGGGTTCCACAGGTGGATATCGGTTCTGGTTTGGTGCCTTCGAAGACCAACAACTCTGATTAGGTGTTTCTGTTTTAAGGAATGTTTTTGTGTATTTGAATGTTGAAGTGTTAATTAAAGGCCGTGTTGGCCATTTTACTCCAATGGGTGTTATGTTTTCTGTAATGAGAAGTTATAAAGGGTTGGTATGTGAAGAGTGAGATGGTGGTGTAGTGGGTCTTGATTAGCCGATCTCTTGTGCACTAGTCATGGTATCATTAATATTGTCATTATGTTGTGTGAATTAGAAGATGAACCCGTGAGATCGTCCATCTCAGCCAGACAAGAATTTTGTCATTCACGTACATGGTAGAGGTTCTGGAAATTTCTCTGCCCTTTCATAGCAATTTGATCTTCACGTAGGACAGATTTATTTGTAGTGACATCTCCTTCCTTCCCACCAACCGCAGCCGGCTTCCAAATGTCACCGATGAATGCCGGGGATGGGAGGTGGCTGGAGGTTCACATGTAATAACAGATCCCCCAGCAGAGGAAAGATCTTCATAAAGACTTCATTGGGTTATTTACTGGAATTATGAAGCAGAATGAAAGTTAATCGTCACATATGAAGTATATTCACCCTGGAAATGATTTGTCTCTAAGGCAGAAGAACCACCAACCATGAACGATCGGCCTGTCACCATCAGACCTTCTCAGAATACTGAGAGGCCGTCATAAAAAATTCATCTCAATGTTCAAATCATCCAAACCAAATGCTCAACGTGAAAGATCCAGAGAAAAGATTCGATGAATAACAGCATTCTATGAAAAATATTTTTTTATTATTCCCTTAAAATAAAAACTTTAAAGCCATGGCAGACATGACTCGCGCACCCTGCTGAACGCACATCTACATGACTTTCTCCAGTTTAAAAAAAAAAAAATATGTAAACAGGTTTGTGTGTACAAAGTTCTACCGAAAACGCGGGAATCGTCAAGAGGATTTATTTTATATCAAAGCGATTTTAAGATCAAGGACTGTTAAACCTGTAAAGGTTTCAGGAAATGATGAGAATAGGAAATGACGGCGGCGTAGCGGCGAGCTGTATTTCTAAACACAGAGCAATCCCAGAGAGGTAAAGTGCCGGCCGCCATTTTGTTGCCAGCTTTTGAAAAATGCCGTTTCAGCTAATGCAGAATAATAATCTGCAGGGTAAAGTCGCATTCATCACGCTGTGGCTATATTCATGATTTTTATAGCACATATATAAGTGGAACCTGGACTTTCCCCCATTCATAATTAATGAACTCGTTGGACTGGTTCATGAGCTCAGAACAGGAAGTGACATTTGTCAGGAATTAGAGGGAGGGGAAAAGACTTAAACGCAGCCATGTGGTGGACACAAAGGAAGGGTTTTGTTTTGTAGCAAGAAGCTAGGAGTGGCCTGGAGAGATCCTGAACAGGAAAGAAGAGACTCCCTCCCCAGGAAGAAGAACCAAGTGAAGCAGCTGTTCAGTGTTCGCCTAACACATACATTGTACACGCCGATTTTCTAGGAAGGATCGATAGCTTGTGCATGTTGTTGGCATCATTTGTTATACTTTGTATATCTTGAATTGTTTCCTACGAAGTGCAGCATTCTTGTAAGACACATTAATAGACTGCGGAGGTTTTCATGCTTCCTTACTTTTACCGCAAAGAACCTTAAAGTTGTTCTAAAGGCTGAAGGGATTTTTTTACCTTCATGCACAGAATACACGAATGTAAAAAAAACTCAGTGTGGACAGTCAGAGAAAGGGGAACACTTCATACACCCCCCACTAGGACGCGGCTCAGTTTACCCTCCTGACCTCCGGGAGGTATTCCCCTCTTCATGGCCAGGCCATTTTTTGCTATTCAGCACTGTGCTTGTTTAACTGGAAAAAACAATAAAGAGGAAGAAAAATGGCTGGACATGTAAAAGGCTAACCTCAAACGAATTTATTATGCACCAAGGCAGATATCTACCATCGGAGTCATGACAATCCTGCATGACAGAGGACACCCCCCCCCCCCCCCCAAGGATTGCAAGAGGAGACCCTCAAGAATGGACCAAGGATGATGATGGTCCACTGGGACAACCCTAACCCAACCCTCCAACACCCGACCCCAGACACAACCCACCCCACCAAACCTCTCAACCCCCCCAACACCCCCACAAGGACCCACAAGACACCCCTCCCCTAGATGGAGGACCCTCCCGTCCCGCCACTAATCTCCCAAAGGAGAGAGAGGAGTTGAGGAAGATAGTAACAACCCACTGACACCCCCAACACCATCTTATTTAACTGGCAATTACACGGTCATGCACCACTGTGCCCAAATTACATTTATATAGAAAAAAAAACATTTCCCACAAATAAAGCTTTCTTTTGGTGGTATTTGATCACCTCGGGTTTTTTATTTTTTTATTAGATTAACTTAAAAAGACCAAACATTTTGAAAAACAAAAGGTTTTCTGTTTTTCCAAACAAATAATATTTTCTTCATAAATTTAGGCCAAACTGTATTCTGTTACATTGCTTTAGTAAATAAAATACCCCAAATAAGTGTTTATTGTTTAGTCTGTGTGAAGTTATAGAGTCCACCAACCAGGGTGTATACAGTGCAGGAAATGTGTATTTGCCCCCCCGATGGTGAATGTTGGCCCCTCACACACAAACGATCGGTCTAACAATGGAATGTTCGCCCCTCACACAGAAACGATCGGTCTAACAATGGAATGTTCGCCCCCTCACACACAAACGATCGGTCTAACAATGGAATGTTCGCCCTTCACACAGAAACGATCGGTCTAACAATGGAATGTTCACCCCTCACACAGAAACGATTGGTCTAACAATGGAATGTTCGCCCCTCACACACAAACGATCGGTCTAACAATGGAATGTTCGCCCCTCACACAGAAATGATCGGTCTAACAATGGAATGTTCGCCCCTCACACAGAAACGATCGGTCTAACAATGGAATGTTCGGTGTAACACTGAGAGACAGAATACAACAACAAATTCAGCAGAAATGCGTCTAACAAATGATGACGGATCTGCATGTTCATGAGGGAAAGAAGGATTTGATCCCCTATCATTCAGCAGGATTTCTGGCTCCCAGGTGTCTCTCATACAGGTAACAAGCTGAGATTAGAAGCAGTCTCCTGAGCACACCCCAGGAGGGACACTAGTGCTCGGCCATATACTGATATGTCACCTGGCCTGGCTGTGCCGCCTGCCCGCCCACCTGCAGTAGATGTACAGCAAGACACAAAACAGAAAATGTTGGATGGACAGAAGAGCCACGTAAATCTCATTCAGTCCAGGCTAGAAGGAGGGCAGGTGTCACGGTCTGGGTCAGGGTCAGGGACCAGTTGCTACAGCAGTGTGGGGCTTACCTGAAACCAGCAGGATTGGTACACCAGCGGGTCCCTCTGGGAATGACGCAGGCTCACCTGAGGTGCGGGGTCTAAGTATTAACTGGTTTTCCCCAGAGCTCCTAATGGTGGAGATGGATTTGGCTGCGTGTTAATACCAGGTCGCAGATCTCAGGATCACCCACCAGGGAATGAGCAAGCTGGAGACCAATAGCGGATCAAACAGTTTAGGGATCAAACAGAAGAGGAGTCAGTCACAAGCCAAGGGTCGGTCACCAATGGTAGTAGATTAGGATGAGGCAAAATCGTAGTCAGTAGCAAGCCAAAGCCAAAGATCGGTAATGAAGATGTAGACAGCAGCAGTAACGATAAGCGGGATATTGGCTGGGAAGGCACAATAATCTGGCAAGGAGGAAGTGTATGGACATGGCTTTTTATAGGAAGTTCATGGGACGAGCAAGGAGTTCAAGACAACACAGGGCCAAGGCAGGATCATCCAAAGAATTGTCAAGGAGCTGTCCAGCATTCCAGGCGGCTCAGTGAGAGAAAACATTGCCTCTCACCGCAGAAGGCCCAGGTTCAATCCCAGGCTCTGACAGTACTCCTCCCTACTCACAGGACGTCGCCTGGACGACTCTTAGGACCAGGCTTATGGGGAAACCTCTGGTGGAATTCTCTTGTTAGTCTAGGAGCATGAACATTTTCCTCAGGCTCCCAAGAGTTTTCCTCTTGCCCATATCCTTCCCATTGGACAAGATATTGCAATTTTCCTCTACTAAACATCCTAGAGTCAAGAATCTTCTCCACCACATATTCTTCTTCACCCTGTACCTCAACAGGTGGAGGAGGTGGAAGAATTCTTCCAGAGAAAGGTTTTTCATGAAATGGTTTGAAAAGTGATACGTGAAAAACAGGGTGAATCTTCATACTGTCAGGAAGTTTTTAAGCGAAAGGTAACTGGGTTAATCTGAACAGAAATCTGCAAAGGTCCCACAAACTTTTGGCCCAACTTTGCAGCTGGAACATGAACCTTCAGATTTTTGGTAGATAGCCAAGCCTTGTCGCCCACATGAAAGGTAGGAAGTGATCTGCGATGACTGTCGGCAGCCCTTTTATAACATTCCTGAACTTCCCCCAAAGTCTTGATCAACTTCGCCTGATTCTCCTGCAAGGTAGTTAATCTGTTGGCAACAGCAGGAATTTGAGTTGTGATAGGGAGATCAGGAATAAAAACTGGATGATACCCCGTATTGAGGAAAAAGGGGCTTTGGGAGGTGGAGCTATGTTTAGCCTTGTTATAGGCAAACTCTGCCGTAGGTAGATAGTCCACCCAGTCATCCTGAAGATAATTGTCAAAACACCGAAGGTACTGTTCCAAAGTTTGATTGGTCCTTTCAGTCTCACCATTAGACTGAGGATGGAAAGCAGAGGACAGGTTAACGGTTACCCCTAAAGCTGAACAAAATCTTTTCCAAAATTTTGATGTAAAAATTGTACTCCTCTATCAGATACCACATCATCAGGGACTCCATATAATTTAAAAACATCTCAAACCATCAACTCCGCAGTCTGTTCAGCAGAAGGTACCCCCTTAACCGGTATGAAATGAGCCATTTTAGTATGGTGGTCGACAACTACCAAGATAGTAGTCATTTCTCTTGAGGGAGGTAATTTGACTACAAAGTCCATAGAAATTGACCCCCAAGGTCTTGATGGAACAGGAAGTGGCTGGAGCAACCCCAAAGGAGAAGCTCGGGGTGTCTTATGACGTGCGCACGTCAGACAAGAGGCCACGTAGCGTTTGATATCCTTCTTGTAACTAGGCCACCAGAAGGAACGTGACAGAAGGTCATCTGTTTTTGAGATCCCAAAATGTCCCGCCAGTTTGGAGTCGTGAACTAATTTGAGGACTTCCACCCGAGCCAACTCAGGTACATAAAGGCGATGTGCTAGAGTCCAAAAGCCGTTCTTGTACTCAAGGTTTATGTCCCTAGGAGGATCCCTGAGAAGTGGGTCATTCTCATACCCCTCTTTGAGAAGACTCAAGAAGGTCTCTGCACTTGTGGCCCCTAGGAAGTTCTTTTGAGTTAGAATTGAAGATTCGGAGTTGCCCTCTTGGGGAGGCTCAGACAGCAGCCTTGATAAGGCATCGGCCTTACCATTCCTCGATCCTGGTCGATAGGATATTACAAAATTGAACCTGGAAAAGAATAAAGACCAGCGTGCTTGTCTAGAAGACAATCTCTTGGCCGAACGAATAAATTCCAGATTTTTATGGTCAGTGAGAACAGTTACAGGATGATTAGCCCCTTCTAGCAGATGCCTCTATTCAGAAAAGGCTTCCTTAATTGCCAGTAGCTCTTTATTCCCAATGTCGTAATTCCTTTCAGCTGAGGACATCAAACGAGAGAAGTAGGCACAAGGATGAAGCTGCATCTTTTCATCACTTCGCTGAGACAGGATCGCTCCCACGGCAGAATTTGAAGCATCCACTTCCACTATAAAGGGTAGTTCAGGGTCGGGATGTACCAAAATTGGTGCAGAAGTGAAAAGAGTTTTCAGCTTTTCAAACGCAGCCTGTGCCTCAGGGGTCCACACGAAGGGTACCCCTTTCTTTGTCAGCTGTGTGATTGGAGCTATCACTCTAGAAAAGTTTCTTATAAAATTTCCTGTAGAAGTTGGTAAACCCGAGGTGAGTAGGGGGTGGAACCAAGGAACGGTGCTCAAAAGTGGGTGGGGGGTGGAGCCAAGGAACCTTGCTCGGAGGTGAGTAGTGGGTGGAACCAAGGAACGGTGCTCGAAAGTGGGTGGGGGGTGGAGCCAAGGAATGTTGCTCGGAGGTGGTGAGTAGGGGGTGGAACCAAGGAACGGTGCTCGAAAGTGGGTGGGGGGTGGAGCCAAGGAATGTTGCTCGGAGGTGAGTAGGGGGTGGAACCAAGGAACGGTGCTCGAAAGTGGGTGAGGGGTGGAGCCAAGGAATGTTGCTCGGAGGTGAGTAGGGGGTGGAACCAAGGAACGGTGCTCGAAAGTGGGTGGGGGGTGGAGCCAAGGAATGTTGCTCGGAGGTGAGTAGGGGGTGGAACCAAGGAACGGTGCTCGAAAGTGGGTGGGGGGTGGAGCCAAGGAATGTTGCTCGGAGGTGAGTAGGGGGTGGAACCAAGGAACGGTGCTCAAAAGTGGGTGGGGGGGGTGGAGCCAAGGAACCTTGCTCGGAGGTGAGTAGGGGGTGGAACCAAGGAACGGTGCTCGGAGGTGAGTAGGGGGTGGAACCAAGGAACGGTGCTCGGAGGTGAGTAGGGGGTGGAACCAAGGAATGTTGCTCGGAGGTGAGTAGGGGGTGGAGCCAAGGAACGGTGCTCAGAAGTGGGTGGGGGGTGGAGCCAAGGAACGGTGCTCGGAGCTGAGTAGAGTAAAAAAGCCCTGACTAAATAAGAAACCTTTGCCTCTGTGAGCACCACGGTCTTCATAAAACTTCACCACACTCCTGTCTGGTCGTGGCAGCGAGTGTTGCAGACAATTCCTGAAGGTCAGCATTCCTCCAGTAGATGCTTTGACCCATCCAAAAACATGTCATGGCTCCTGCCCTGTGTGTGTTTAAAAGGTGTAACCTCTCAGCTCACCTGCCCCAGTGATCATGCTCAGTCTGTTAGAGCTTAGTTGCCCGTCAAGCTGGAAAATCTCTGCTTAGGGTGAGGCTGGGAATGTAACACCTCACAGGGTTCTCTTGCAATCAGACAAGTTTGTATTTTTCATTTGATTTTCTGTTTGATAAAGGGTAAAAATGGGTAATAAGGGTAAGTGCCTCCCCCCCCCCCCCCAATATTTTGGCCATGAATAGATGCTGAACACCCCACCAGATTCTCATACCTTTAATATATTTGAGGTTGATTTACTAGAGATTGCAGCTCGGCCCCTCCCACTCATGGTGACTCCTTCCTTCCTCTTATCTTGGTCAGAAGATTCTCAGTCTCCCCCACAGGCTCGGCATTCCATGTGTCTTTGAGGTGGAACTCCCAACAAACCATTTTTTCTATTTTCTTCTCTGAAGGATTAGAACCTTTGTCAGATTTTATTGCTGTTTGTGGCCCCATTGAGGAAATCTTTCCATCCCAAAGACACAACAGAAGGTGAGAGAACATCTCCCCCAACCGAGGGAAGGTTCCACCTTTGTGAGATCAGAACAAATGTGTCCTTATTGGGGATGTCTCCATCGCCTTCTTCTCCACTTATAACTGGTTTCATGTTTTGGATTTCCTCTCATTCTCTACTATCACGAGAATGAATTGACACAATGAAGAAGACACAGTCAGAGGTTCTAACCCTCCCATACTCTATGCAATGCTAGAGAATCCATTTTGGCCGAAGCTTTATTTTAGTGAAGAATCCAATATGGAGGAAGATGTTGGTGAGGTGAGGGAGATGTTGGTGAGGGAGATGTTGGTGAGGGAGATGTTGGTGAGGTGATGTTGGTGGGAGATGTTGGTGAGGGAGATGGTGAGGGGATGTTGGTGAGGGATGTTGGTGAGGATGATGTTGGTGAGGAAGATGTTGCTGAGAAAGATGTTGGTGAGAGAGATGTTGGTGAGGGGAGGAAGATGTTGGTGAGGAAGATGTTGGTGAAGGAGATGTTGGTGAGGAAGATGTTGATGAGGGAGATTTTGCTGAGGGAGATGTTGGTGAGGAGATGTTGGTGAGGAGATGTTGGTGGGGGGGAAGATGTTGCTGAGGATAAGATGTTGGGGAAGGAGATGTTGGTGAGGAGATGGTGAGGAAGATGTTGGTGAGGAAGATGTTGGTGAGGGAGATGTTGGTGAGGGAGATGTTGGTGAGGGAGATGTTGGTGAGGAAGATGTTGGTGAGGGAGATGTTGGTGAGGAGATGTTGGTGAGGGGGGAAGATGTTGGGTAAGAGGAGATGTTGGTGAGGAAGATGTTGGTGAGGAAGGAGGATGTTGGTGAGGGGAGGAAGATGTTGGTGAGGGAGATGTTGGTGAGGAAGTTGTTGGTGAGGGAGATGTTGGTGAGGAGATGTTGGTGAGGAGATGTTGGTGAGGAAGATGTTGGTGAGGGAGATGTTGCTGAGGTGATGTTGGTGAGGGAGATGTTGGTGAGGGAGATGTTGGTGAGGAAGATGTTGGTGAGGAAGATGTTGGTGAGGAAGATGTTGGTGAGGGAGATGTTGGTGAGGGGATGTTGGTGGGGGAGGAAGATGTTGGTGAGGGAGATGTTGGTGAGGGAGATGTTGGTGAGGGGGAGATGTTGGTGAGGGAGATGTTTGGTGAGGGAGATGTTGGTGAGGAAGATGTTGGTGAGGAAGATGTTGGTGAGGGAGATGTTGGTGAGGGAGATGTTGGTGAGGAAGATGTTGGTGAGGGAGATGTTGGTGAGGGAGATGTGTGGTGAGGGAAGATGTTGGTGAGGGGAGGAGTGGGTGGTGAGGAAGATGTTGGTGAGGGAGATGTTGGTGAGGAAGATGTTGGTGAGGGAGATGTTGGTGAGGAAGATGTTGCTGAGGGAGATGTTGCTGAGGAAGATGTTGGTGAGGGAGATGTTGGTGAGGAAGATGTTGGTGAGGAAGATGTTGGTGAGGAAGATGTTGGTGGGGAGATGTTGGTGAGGAAGATGTTGGTGAGGAGATGTTGGTGAGGAGATGTTGGTGAGGAAGATGTTGGTGAGGATGTTGGTGAGAGATGTTGGTGAGGAAGATGTTGGTGAGGGAGATGTTGGTGAGGGAGATGTTGGTGAGTGAAGATGTTGGTGTAGGGAAGATGTTGGTGAGGAAGATGTTGGTGAGGGAGATGTTGGTGAGGGAGATGTTGGTGAGGGAGATGTTGGTGAGGAAGATGTTGGTGAGGAAGATGTTGGTGAGGAAGATGTTGGTGAGGGAAGATGTTGGTGAGGAAGATGTTGGTGAGGAAGATGTTGCTGAGGAAGATGTTGGTGAGGGAGATGTTGGATGTTGGTGAGGAGGGAAGATGTTGCTGAGTGAGGGAGATGTTGGGTGAGATGTTGGAGATGTTGGAGGGAGGGAGATGTTGGTGAGGGAGATGTTGCTGAGGAAGATGTGGGTGAGGGATGTTGGTGATGATGTTGGGAGATGTTGGAAGATGTTGGTGAGGGACATGTTGCTGAGAGATGGGTGAGGGAGACACTGAGGGTGTCTGTGATCTTTGGTTTTTGGATAGTCGGACCCCTCACCCACCCCCAGCTCCATTTTTCTCAATGACAGAATCGAGTCTTCCTGGAGTTCAGTGGTGGTGAAGAGAACTTTTTATCACCTCGTATCACAATGACTGCATTTACATGGATGATTGCATCGGCCATTGAACACAGACAATGAAAACACGTCAGATTGGTTCGGTGTACCTCTTGTACGGCTCGGGGAGAACAAAGCCTGCGATGAATCACAGAATAAAAGTCAGACGTGTGAACTCGTCTCCCACCTGACGAAATGCAACAAATCTGTTTGTAGGTGGGAAGTCGTGATTACAACTCCATAACACAATAGACTGTTGTGCTGTTTACTGTCATTTCTGTGACTAAAGGCTGGAAAAGACGCTCCGTCCTCTGCAGATCCCGGGAGCATCGTGAGGCTGAATTCCTGCTCAATCTCTTCTCCATATCGCTCCTTAAACATGACGTTTAGCTAAAAAACATTTTTGTTTCTACAGATTTATTTCCATGACTTACCTGTACTGAGGTATGTCCCACCATGCACCCACGGCTGCTGGATTCTGGAGAAATCTTCACTGCAGGGCTGCCCCGTCCTCTTCCTGCTGCTGAACTTCCAGCACTGTGGGGGTTAATGGGTTTGGGTCTCCAGGCTGGAAAGTGAGGCAACGATCCACAGACCTCTCCCTAACTTCCTGGTTAGATGCCATCAGTGGACACAGCAATCACATGATCGCTACCTACCTCCGGCATTGAAGAAACCTTGACGAGGACTGTCTAGTCCTCTGCACTGGGCATTCGGAAACTCGGGCACTGCCCGAGGGCCCAGGGTTATTAGGAGGCCCCATGAGATGCCCCTGGTACCTTTCATAGGCTTTTTTTGGGTGTGGTTTGAGTGTTGGGCGAGGATACAGGGGGCCCCATGATCCCCTATTGCCCAGGGGCCCCATGAGTTGTCGGTCCGCCCCTGGCACTGAGCCTATGTCTGATTGAACACAGAGCTCCCACAAGATTTGGGCATCCATCTGTAGCCACAGAGACTCATAAAGCTTATTTTTGCCCCCCCCCCCCCCCTGCAGTGTAGGGAGGGGTGTAAAGACAGAGACCCCTTACTGAGGAATATTAGGCCCAGTGTAGGGAAAGGCTCCTGTACAGGAGGGTCTTCCTACATTGACACCATATTGGTTAATAATTGGCTGGGGTTCTAACCCTCCTACGTCATACACTTCATCCACATAAAACTGAATACATTCTCTATAATTGGTGGCATAATGAATCAAAATAGATGCAACAGAATGGAAGAACTGACAGATGTTAACAAAAGCCCCGCTCTGGGTACCTTCCACCCAACCCCCACTCCGCCTGCCCCCCATTCACTGATGTGGAAAGTAAAAAACAAATGAGCTAAAACTCCGTTTTTAACTTACCTGAAGCTGTGACTCCTCCAGTCCAAGTCTTCTCCTCTTGTATTTAGTTCCTGGAAGGGTCCTTCTTCAGATGTCCATGTCATTGCCTGTGAGGTGTGGACACCTCTGATTGGCTCCATCACCAAGAAATGATGGAGAGGGAGAAGGAGGGTGCTGGCAGTGCTGGGACAAGGTCATCCAACTCCCAGAGCAAAGATGCCAAACTGCGCCCCCTACCACCACCCCAACCCCCCTTCATTCATGATGTACAAGCTTAGGAGATCCTACGCCAAGCAGCCACTCGCTTGTCAAAATCGCTGCCGCTGTCACTACCCCTGTGAAGTGCTCCCATACATACAGTAAATGATTGCACCCGGGGCAGCCGCCCCTCCTGCCCACCCCTTGTACCGGCCCGGGTGTTGGCATTCTTAGGTCGTTTAAAAAGAGAGTTATTCTTCAACCAACAGTCTTGATCTCCACCGACCTTTCTCAACCTTTCCAACCCAGAGGAACCCTTGAAATAACTTTCCAGTCTCAGGGAACACCGCCTAAAAATGACTATATCTACAATTCATGACACACAAATGTGATGGTCAATGGGAAGGACGCTCCTCACACTTGTGGTCGGTAGGAAGGACACTCCTTAAAGTCAATGGGAAGAACGCTCCTTAAACTTGTGGTCGGTGGGAAGGACACGGTGGGAAGAACGCTCCTTAAACTTGTGGTCGGTGGGAAGGACGCTCCTTACACTTGTGGTCGGTGGGAAGAACGCTCCTTACACTTGTGGTCGGTGGGAAGAACGCTCCTTAAACTTGTGGTCGGTGGGAAGGACGCTCCTTACACTTGTGGTCGGTGGGAAGGACGCTCCTTACACTTGTGGTCGGTGGGAAGGACACTCCTTAAACTTGTGGTCAATGGGAAGAACGCTCCTTACACTTGTGGTCGGAAAGGACGCACCGGGAAGGACGCTCCTTACACTTGTGGTCGGTGGGAAAAAAGAACGCTCCTTAAACTTGTGGTCGGTAGGAAGGACACTCCTTAAACTTGTGGTCAATGGGAAGAAAACGCTCCTTAAAACTTGTGGTCGGTGGGAAGAACGCTCCTTACACTTGTGGTCGGTGGGAAGAACGCTCCTTACACTTGTGGTCGGTGGGAAGGACGCTCCTTACACTTGTGGTCAATGGGAAGACGCTCCTTACACTTGTGGTCGGTGGGAAGGACACTCCTTAAACTTGTGGTCAATGGGAAGAACGCTCCTTACACTTGTGGTCGGTGGAAAGGACGCACCGTACACTTGCGGTCAATGGGAAGGACGCTTCTTACACTTGTGGTCCATGGGAAGGACGCTCCTTACACTTGTGGTGGGTGGGAAGGACGCTCCTTAAACTTGTGGTCAATGGGAAGAACGCTCCTTAAACTTGTGGTCGGTGGGAAGAACGCTCCTTACACTTGTGGTCGGTGGGAAGGACGCTCCTCAACACTTGTGGTCGGTGGGAAGGAACGCTCCTTAAACTTGTGGTCAATGGGAAGAACGCTCCTTAAACTTGTGGTCAATAGGAAGAACTCTTCTCACACTTGTGGTCAATGGGAAGAACGCTCCTTAAACTTGTGGTCGGTAGGAAGGAACTCTTTACACTTGTGGTCGGTGGGAAGGACACTCCTTAAACTTGTGGTCAATGGGAAGAACGCTCCTTACACTTGTGGTCAATGGGAAGAACGCTCCTTAAACTTGTGGTCGGTGGGAAGAACGCTCCTTACACTTGTGGTCGGTGGGAAGGACGCACCTTACACTTGTGGTCGGTGGGAAGGACGCTCCTTACACTTGTGGTCGGTGGGAAGAACGCTCCTTACACTTGTGGTCGGTGGGAAACGCTCCTTACACTTGTGGTCGGTGGGAAGAACGCTCCTTACACTTGTGGTCGGTGGGAAGGACGCTCCTTAAACTTGTGGTCGGTAGGAAGGACGCTCCTAAAACTTGTGGTCAGTAGGAAGGACGCTCCTTAAACTTGTGGTCGGTGGGAAGGACGCTCCTCACACTTGTGGTCAATGGGAAGAACGCTCCTCACACTTGTGGTCGGTGGGAAGGACGCACCTTACACTTGCGGTTGGTGGGAAGGATGCACCTTACACTTGCGGTCGGTGGGAAGGACGCTCCTTACACTTGTGGTCAATGGGAAGAACGCTCCTCACACTTGTGGTTGGTGGGAAGGACGCTCCTTACACTTGTGGTCGGTGGGAAGGACGCTCCTTACACTTGTGGTCGGTGGGAAGAACGCTCCTCACACTTGTGGTTGGTGGGAAGGACGCTCCTTACACTTGTGGTCGGTGGGAAGGAATGCTCCTTACACTTGTGGTCGGTGGGAAGAACGCTCCTACACTTGTGGCGGTGGGAAGGACGCTCCTTACACTTGTGGTCGGTGGGAAGAACGCTCCTTACACTTGTGGTCGGTGGGAAGGACGCTCCTTACACTTGTGGGCGGTGGGAAGAACGCTCCTTACACTTGTGGTCGGTGGGAAGGACGCTCCTTAAACTTGTGGTCGGTGGGAAGGACGCTCCTAAAACTTGTGGTCAATGGGAAGGACGCTCCTAAAACTTGTGGTCGGTGGGAAGGACGCTCTTTACACTTGTGGTTGGTGGGAAGGACGCTCCTCACACTTGTGGTCAATGGGAAGAACGCTCCTTACACTTGTGGTCGGTGGGAAGGACGCTCTTTACACTTGTGGTTGGTGGGAAGGACGCTCCTCACACTTGTGGTCAATGGGAAGAACGCTCCTTACACTTGTGGTCGGTGGGAAGGACGCACCTTACACTTGCGGTTGGTGGGAAGGACGCACCTTACACTTGTGGTCAATGGGAAGAACGCTCCTCACACTTGTGGTTGGTGGGAAGGACGATCCTTACACTTGTGGTCAATAGGAAGAACGCTCCTTACACTTGTGGGCGGTGGAAAGGACGCACCTTACACTTGCGGTCAATGGGAAGGACGCTTCTTACACTTGTGGTCCATGGGAAGGACAGTCCTTACACTTGTGGTCGGTCGGTGGGAAGGACAGTCCTTACACTTGTGGTCGGTGGGGAGGACGCTCCTTACACTTGTGGTCGGTGGGAAGAACGCTCCTCACGCTTGTGGTCAATGGGAAGGACACTCCTTACGCTTGTGGTCAATACGACACTCCTTGCTTGTGGTCAATGGGAAGGACACTCCTTACGCTTGTGGTCGGTGGGAAGGACGTCCTTACACTTGTGGTCAATGGGAAGGACAATGGGAAGGACAGTCCTTCACTTGTGGTCAATGGGAAGGACACTCCTTACGCTTGTGGTCAATGGGAAGGACACTCCTTACGCTTGTGGTCGGTGGGAAGGACAGTCCTTACACTTGTGGTCGGTGGGAAGGACAGTTCTTACACTTGTGGTCAATGGGAAGGACAGTCCTTACACTTGTGGTCAATGGGAAGAATTCCCGCCTTACAGACAGCTAAAAGGATCAATGGTGTCAATGGGAACGCATCTGAGAGACAGAAATTACTCATAGCTCAAGGAACCCTTAGTAGCCTCGGGGGGAACCCTAGGGATCCATGGAACCCTGGTTGAGAAACCCTGATCTAGTCTATCAATATGATCCAGGTGGCTATAGGAGGGGGATGGGGTATTAACATGAGGACCTGACAGGAGATTGGGTTTCCTGACACAAAAACATTCCCAGTGAAAGTCTGTAAAAATCCACCTGGTCTCTCACACATCATTGCCCTACCTACCTCATGTTTCAGGCACTGGGGGCTGTGGGACAGATACATGGGGGAGGTGATGGGGTAAGAAGAACTTTCAATGGAATGGCTAAAAAAATTCCATAGAGAAGTTGGAAGTTTTGTATTTCTTATCGTTTTCGGATGAATATTATTTAGGAGATCCATCCCGTCCCCTGCAGCATACAAATGGCCTCCTAATGAACACCGAGCCTCTCCATACACCATGTCCTCCATTAGAAGTCCTTCCAGCAGACAGTTAGGAGTTCATCCATTCCCAATGACTGGAAGGTAAAGAGTTGCCATGGGCTTCACAACTGACATTTCCTGGGTATGAAAATGGACACGAGGACTCCAGAGGATCACAAATCCTGCCAGACGACGCTCATCCTCCCAGTTTGATTGGTTTTATTGTGAGCTCCTGAAAACTGCCTCACCTTCTCCCTCCATCCCTGTCCATTCTCTTCCCCTAATTGGCCCTCATCTCCCCCCCGCCTTGTTGTGGCCCCAGGAATCCACACATGGGAGCACCGGTGAGGGAAGATGAATCCAATGATGAGATGTTACATCCACGTTACCGATGACGCAACCTGGAGAGAAACAAAAGATTTCCATCATTATTATTCATCCACAAGAACCACCATAGTACTGGAGATGGCCCTGAGCTGGTGACCCCGGAACAAACGGCCTCTCAGGAGCCTCTGAGGAACCTCTGTGATTGGTAAACCCCCTCGGATTCCGATTAAAGGGGAACTACACTGCATCTGAGCCCCACAAACTGAAAACACAACGATTTACTTCATTGTCAATATTCAGTGCAAACTCCCCCATCCATGTCTCCATCCATCCATCCATGTCTCCATCCATCCATCCATGTCTCCATCCATCCATCCATTTCCATCCATCCATGTCTCCATCCATCCATGTCTTCATCCATCCATGTCTCCATCCATCCATGTCTCCATCCATTCATCCATCCATTCATCCATGTCTCCATCCATCCATTCATCCATGTCTCCATCCATGTCTCCATCCATCCATCCATGTCTCCATCCATCCATCCATGTTTCCATCCATCCAACCTTCCACTCCTCCATCCATCCAAGTCTCCACCCATCCATGTCTCCATCCATGTCTCCATCCATCCATTCATCCATGTCTCCATTCACCCATCCATATCTCCATCCATTCATCCATGTCTCCATCCATCCATGTCTCCATCCATCCATTATTCCATCCACCCATCCATGTCTCCATCCATTCCATTCATCTATCCATGTCTTCATCCATCCATGTCTCCATCCATTCATTCATCCATCCATGTCTCCATCCATGTCTCCATCCATTCATTCATCTATCCATGTCTCCATCCATTCATTCATCCATCCATGTCTCCATCCATTCATTCATCCATCCATGTCTCCATCCATGTCTCCATCCATCCATCCATGTTTCCATCCATCCAACCTTCCACTCCTCCATCCAAGTCTCCACCCATCCATGTCTCCATCCATCCATTCATCCATGTCTCCATTCATCCATCCATATCTCCATCCATTCATCCATGTCTCCATCTATCCATTCATGTCTCCATCCATCCATGTCTCCATCCATTCATTCATCCATCCATGTCTTCATCCATCCATGTCTCCATCCATTCATTCATCCATCCATCCATCCATCCATTCATGTCTCCATCCATCCATCCATGTTTCCATCCATCCAACCTTCCACTCCTCCATCCATCCAAGTCTCCATTCATCCATGTCTCCATCCCTCCATCCATGTCTCCATTCCTCCATCCATGTCTTCATCCCTCCATCTATGTCTCCACCCCCCCAAGTATTCATCCAACCATGTATCCATCCAACCATGTCTCCATCCATCCAGGTTTCCATCCATCTATCTATGTCTCCATCCATCTCCCTTCCACCCATGTCTCCATCCATCCATCCATCCATGTCTTCATCCATCCACATCCATCCATGTCTCCATGCTTTGTTTTGCTGAGAAATCACTTTGCCCCCCAACCCCCCCCCCCCCCCACCCCCCCCCCCCCCCCCCCCCCCCCCCCTGCCCCCCTACCCCCCCCCCCCCCCCCCCCCCCCCCCCCCCCCCCCCCCCCCACCCCCCCCCCCCCCCCCCCCCCCCCCCCCCTAGCATTTTGTGCTGCAGCTATCTTTACTAAGGGCAGATGAATCATGTATCATTTGCTTCCTGGAATCCATTTGGAGGAGGAGGTGGGATGTATGACATCATTTGGCCTAGGCCAGATACCAGGAAGTGACTGACGGAATATATTTTAGAGAAGTGTGATGTGCCTCCCAATGGATGTATCGATGATGTCAGGACACGGATCGCTCAGAGGTCATGTGACGGAGGGAGCTCAGTGCAGCCCCGGTGACATGCCGCTACAAGTCGAGGTGGAAGCGGTTACACCGGGACGACATTTGCAGCTGCAGATATCATGGAGGCCTCTGATTAGAGAGCTGGCAATGCTCCTTCATGTAAAAGCAATCCTAGTGGCCAGGGCAAGGGGGGGCGGGGAGGAGGGGTGACACTTCCTTGGGCTCTGGCATCATGTGAGGTGGAGGGGGCGCCACATGGAGCATTCCTGCCACTACAAGCTGACAGGAGTACTGATGGCAGTGACTACTCCTGTCAGCTCAGCCGAATCCGGAGGACAGAAGAGACAGGGGGAGGTACTCTCCCCTCCAGCTCCTCCTCCTGCCCAGGGCCATCTTTAGGCTCCATTCACACTTGTGCGACTTCAAAACCATCCAATTTTCATTGTGACTTTAATGTGACTTTATGCGACTTTGATGTGATTTGATGCAACTTTGATGCGACTTTGGATGAGTGCGACTTTGATGCGATTTGATGCGACTTTGGATGAGTGCGACTTTGGTGCGATGTTGGCTTTGACCGAGGATAATTGTTTCTGCTGCACACCGTCACAAACAAGTCGCAGGTACAACATTCAGGTGCGACTTTCATGTGACTTTGGAGGGTTTCCATGAAGTCTGTGGCCCTCGAGTCACATGAAAGTCGGACTAAAGTAGTGCAGGAACTACTCAGAAGTTTCTGAGACTTGAAGTCGCACAGATATGAATGGTACCCATTGGGAAAAATGGGGGGGGGGGCAATTTGTCATGCGGATTTGGACCCCAAAGTCGCATGGCAAGTCGCATAAATGTGAGTGGAGCCTTAATATTGATGAGACCCTAGGCAAACGTTTTCTTGCCCCCCCCCCCCCCCCATGAAAATTTCCCTCCCTGCCTGCTCCGAGACATGCAATTAATACCAGCTGAACTCAAAATCAGTTTACTGCAGCAGATCAGGCAGCAATTGCAATTGATTGCCAGAGGTTACAGGATGTCATTACCGCCCACTGACTGGTTGCTAGAGGTTGCAGCACACATTACAGCTCACTGATTAGTTGCTAGAGGATACAGCACATGATTTCTGCTTGCTGATCGGTTGCTAGAGGTTACTGCACATCTTTACTGGTCACTGGTTGATTGCTGGAGGTTACTGCACATTATTACCGCTCACCCATTGTTTGCTAGAGGTTACTGCACATCCTTACCATTCACCCATTGGTTGCTAGAGGTTACTACACATCCTTACCACTCACCCATTGGTTGCTAGAGGTTACTGCACATCCTTACCGCTCACTAATTGGTTGCTAGAGGTTAGTGCACATCCTTACTGCTCACTGATTGGTTGCTAGAGGTTAGTGCACATCCTTACTGCTCAGTGTTTGGTTACTAGAGGTTGCAGCACTTAATTACATTGCACAGATTGGTTGCTGAAGGTTACAGCACATCATCTCCTCACTTCCTGCACACCATGGACTGAGAAGGTTAGGGGACCCACCAATAGACAGAAAACTCCTAGGACTCCTGGTGGGGAGGGTGTGATCAGTGGCAGTGCTGGGAGTGGGGTTGATGGGATCAGTGGTAATGCTTGGGGGGATGGGATCAATGGCAGTGCTGGATGAGGATGGGAGGTGACATTTCTACACCGACCACTAATGTTAGGGGGGGTTAAAACTGATGACCAATGTAATGAAGACTACATTGATATCCAATTCATTTCTACACTGGCCACCAATGTAAGGGGGAATTTACTCCAACAGAGGTGTTGGTGGCTGGAACCTCGGGGGAGGGGCTGGGGGACAGAATATACATATGAATGCCGCCGCTATTTACATGTGAATGCTGACAGGGCTGCACAGGTGAGTCATCTGGACATGGCAATAGGACAGAGGAGACGGGGGTGACATACGGGACTGACAAACCCCCTGTGTGTTAGGTTATACACTATATTGCCCAAAGTATTGCCCCCACCTCCCCTTCCCCCTCCCAATCATGTGATTCAGGTGTTCCAATCCCCTCCCAATCATGTGATTCAGGTGCTCCAATCCCCTCCATATCATGTGATTCAGGTGTTCCAATCCCCTCCATAGTGATTCAGGTGCTCCAATCCCCTCCATGGACACAGGTGTATACAATCAAGCCCCTAGGCATGCAGACTGCTTCTACAAACATTGGTGAAAGAATGGGTCGCTCTCGGGAGCTCAGTGACTCCAAGCGTGGTCCTGTGATAGGTGGCCACCTGGGCAATAAGTCCATCCGTAACATTTCCTGGCTACTAAATATTCCACGCTCAACTGTTAGTGGGATTATAACAAAGTGGAAGCCACTGGGAACAACAGCCACTCAGCCACCAAGTGGTAGGCCACGTCACATGACAGGGCGGGGTCCAATCACACTTCTCTGTCTGGCAATCCGATGGACATGTCTGGGTTTGGCAGTTTCCAGGAGAACAGTACTTGTCTGACTGCATTGTGCCAAGTGTAAAGTTTGGTGGAGGGGGGATTATGGTGTGGGGTTGTTTTTCAGGGGTTGGGCTTGGCCCCCTAGTTCCAGTGAAGGGAACTCTTTGGACAATTTCATGCTCCCACCTTTGTGGGAAGAGTTTGGGGGATGGCCCCTTCCTGTTCCAACATGACTGCCCCCCAGTGCACAAAGCAGTGTCCATAAAGACATGGAGGAGCCAGTTTGGGGTGGAGGAACTTGACTGTCCTGCACAGAGTCCTGACCTCAACCCCATAGAACACCTTTGGGATGAATTAGAGCGGAGACTGCGAGCCAGGCCCCTCCCCCGACATCAGTGCCTCCTCCCCCGACATCAGTGCCTCCTCCCCCGACATCAGGCCTCCTCCCCCGACATCAGTGCCTGACCTGACAAATGTGCTTCTGGAAGAATGTGGACGGCCTTCCCAACCTGCAAAGGGCGGGGCCCCAATAGACACCCTCCTAAACCATTGTGGACGGCCAACCTTCCCAGAAAGACTGGGGGGCCATTGAAGCTGTTATAGCTGCAAAGGGCCATTAAAGGTCGTGTGTGTGGGAAGGGTGGGGCCAACTCAATATTGAACCCTACGGACTAAGAATGGGGGGCCATTAAAGGTCATGTGTGTGGGAGGGGCGGGGCCAACTCAATATTGAACCCTACGGACTAAGACTGGGGGGCCAATAAAGGTCATGTGTGTGGAAAGGGCGGGGCCAACTCAATATTGAACCCTACGGACTAAGACTGGGGGGCCAATAAAGGTCATGTGTGTGGGAAGGGTGGGGCCAACTCAATATTGAACCCTACGGACTAAGACTGGGGGGCCAATAAAGGTCATGTGTGTGGGAGGGCGGGGCCAACTCAATATTGAACCCTACGGACTAAGACTGGGGGGCCAATAAAGGTCATGTGTGTGGAAAGGGCGGGGCCAACTCAATATTGAACCCTACGGACTAAGACTGGGGGGCCATTAAAGGTCATGTGGGTGGAAAGGCCGGTGCCCAATACTTGGGGCAATATAGTGTACATGACAGGTGCTAACCCCAACATTAGGTGACATGGGAGAACACCGATCCTTTCAATGATCCACTTGTCAGACACCTACAGGCAGTAGGAGGTATTACAGAACAATTTTCATGGACAGGGTCAGTGACACCATATTCTGGAATCACATATTTTGGATGTGTAATTGATTTTTTTGAACTATACTTTAATATATGAGACCTCAGCTCAGACCCGTGGTAGCGGTGAACCCAAATTTCATCCCCGACACAGTTCTGATGTTTAAAAAAGATTGTTTTATAATGTGACAGAATCATTGATGAATATTAATTATACATTTGTAACAAAATTGGAAATTCCAGGATCGCGATGAATGATATGAATTATTCATCACTGAAAATCTACATTTCCTATGGGAAGTGCATGCGGTCCGTACAGAGAGGCGATATTTCATATCATTCCGTGTTTGCTGTAAAATGATACAAATCACATAATTGCAGCATCAATGCTGGGGAGGGAGTGAAGGAAAGCCGGGGAAATCCATCTATTAGCCTTTGGTCCGTGATATAGAAAAATACTTATTGATCCTGAACCCAATAGTCCCCCCCGGGCCGCGGGCTGAAATCGATCTCTCCAAGTCCAGAAATTAATGTTACTAACAGCTCATAATAAGAACAGAAATGTTTGTAAATCACTGCAAACCAACCGGCTGTATTTATGACCATAAAGACGTTAAAGTGGAACTATTCTCACCTTCAATCCAGTGCTGCCCCATCCCAGACTCCCCGCCGCCTGCCGCCATCTTCAGCTTCGGGGTCTCGGTTGCTGTCCTAGGCCGATGTGACGTCACTCCTGTGGGGGAGTTCAGATCCTGGCATGGCTGAATTGGTGCAGAGGGCCGTGCATGCGCAGATCACTGGACGGGGCGGACTGGCAGCTCGATGACTTCAATGTAGAAGAGACAAAGAATGTCCGCTCTACATTACAATTCCTGTCCGCTCATTTTCATTCCCTGGCACTTTAATGGTTTTATGATCGTCCCATGGACTGGAGACCTCCACTACACTGACCAGCTCTGTGATCTGGTATGGTCCCCTGGTGGGGGGTGTGGGGTTTTATCAAAAGCGAGGGGCCTAATCGACATTTTATCTTCACCAGAGCACCCCACAAGGGATAATGAGCGTGGGTTCACACAGGAGCAGGGCGGAAACCGCATGCAATTCGGACCGGAATCACATTCCTCTTCAAATCGCATGCTTATCTTTGTGGTGCGATTTGCATCCGTACATTTTGTATTGACGCAAAGTATCGTTATTGGCGAGTACTCAACCAAAAGTATCGGTACTCACTCACCGATAAAAGAGCGCTATTGGTGCATCGCTAGTATATACTGTATATATTGCCTTACAAGCCCCACCTTTTGGCTCGGTGGGTTGGAGTTGGTAGTTCTCGGGGATTCATTAGGGATGTTGGAACACAAATGACTATCAAACTTGTTGCCAATTATTCCCGCCTTTGTTGCAATGAATCATTGTGACGGCAGTGACTTTGGGTGGGGGGCCCATGGAACACAGCTCACTTTGGGTGGGGGGCCCATGGAACACAGCTCACTTTGGGTGGGGGGCCCATGGAACACAGTTCACTTTGGGTGGGGGGCCCATGGAA
This sequence comes from Staurois parvus, assembly GCA_951230385.1. Lineage (NCBI taxonomy): Eukaryota > Metazoa > Chordata > Amphibia > Anura > Ranidae > Staurois > Staurois parvus. The sequence goes on from CATNWA010016026.1 coordinate 83,708, forward strand.
CACAGCTCACTTTGGGTGGGGGGCCCATGGAACACAGTTCACTTTGGGTGGGGGGCCCATGGAACACAGTTCACTTTGGGTGGGGGGCCCATGGAACACAGCTCACTTTGGAGAGGTGGGGAGACCCCTGTCTCAGCTCCCCATATCCCTCTTATGTGGAAGTCACCCTGTGCTGTTAGGGGTACAGGGTGATCTGTCCTAATATTGGGGTGGGGGGTTGTTGTTTAATGCCATGTGGCTGCATCCCATTGTTCTATTGTGTGTCTTGGTTGGGAGCAAACTATTATGGGATGTATTTGTGTATTGGCTTGGTGGGGGGTGTCTCCAGCAGCCCTCCCACCTGATGGGACTGTCTGCTGGTGTGTCTCTTGTTGCTAAGTGTAGATTGCCCCGCCCTGTGTCATTATGCAGGGAGGGGGGATTGCCCCGCCCTGTGTGTCATTATGCAGGGAGGGGGGGATTGCCCCGCCCTGTGTCATTATGCAGGGAGGGGGGATTGCCCCGCCCTGTGTCATTATGCAGGGAGGGGGGATTGCCCCACCCTGTGTCATTATGCAGGGAGGGGGGATTGCCCCGCCCTGTGTCATTATGTAGGGAGGGGGGATTGCCCCACCCTGTGTCATTATGCAGGGAGGGGGGATTGCCCCACCCTGTGTCATTATGCAGGGAGGGGGGATTGCCCCCCTGTGTCATTATGCAAGGAGGGGGGATTGTCCCCTGAGTGTATAAAATGCCAGTTCGAGTTTCAAATAAAGAGTTCCATGTTCCGAGAGACTGGTGTCGTCTAGTTTGTTTGGTCAGCTGTGGGTTTGTGGTCGGTGTTTGGACGGGGAAGCAGTATTCTAATGGAAGTACCGCGCAGACTGGGTGGGTTCAGTTACAATCACCATGCACTGTATACTCATTGTCCGCCGATGGTCCTCATACATGTCCGCGAGGTGGAAATCCTCATAGTGATGGTGAACTGATTGGTCTTTCAGTTCCGTTCTCCGGGAGTGGAAGGGTCCCATGTGGATCCTCCATAGACCGGAGTTCATGGACATGTCGTGCTCTTACACGGTTCACACATCTTTTTCCGCAACTGGAAGACAAAGAGACGTTATTTGACAGATATGAAAGAGCCACCAACATGGTCCCGGGGGAACGCGGAGAACACGCCGGGAAATCGCGCATTGCTCGTGTTGGTTTTGTCGAATGAATTGAAGAAAAATACATCAGCTTGAGGCCGAGGCTTTCCAAACCATTCCAAATGCATTATTCCCACAAAGGTTATCAGTATCTGGCCTCTCCTCCCATCTTCCATTTGTTCCCACTGAAGGAAGTGTGATTGGTTGAGCCCCCTTCTTTTCTATGCCCGTTAACCGCTCATTATCAGCCATGATGGAATGTCTTCCATCGTCCCAGAATCCTCTGCGGTGAACCACTGCCAGCCAAATCCCTGACAAGCTGCTGGTGGACAGAATGAAGAAATCCCATCTGGTACATTAATCCTTGGGTCATATATCAGGGGCGAGCTCCGCGAGACGGGCGCCATTAATTGTCCGCATTTCCATTCCCAAGTTTTCTTGTTAAGATTTCTGCTGGTGAAGAGACTCGATGACATATCGGCTCTGGAAACCATCTCTCCAGGCATCCATCTTTAGCCGCCTCTCCCGGCCACATGTCCCAAAGATTTTTCAATTAATAAAGTGGAAATGAAGACGGGCTGTAATCACAATCTTGTTATCCGCAGAGGCTCCTCCAGTTTGTTGCTGTCTGATGTCATTTTACTTTACTGCCGCTGCCGAGGAATTCTGGCCGAGGACTCGCTTTGTATAATTGCAATGTGAGAAATCCCATTAGCCGCTCCTGGCTCTGGCTGGGTGTTTAGGGACCGCGACATTCATTACTGTCATTACACCGCCTAAAACATGGCGCTGATATATCCTCCAGAGGTCAGGTCCGATCTCACCTCCCCGTCAGTCCCTAGGATTACTCATCCCCATCCCTCATTTTCTTGTCGTGTTGGAATCCTTTTCTGGAAATGTAGGACGAGTATTGAGTAGAACCAACATCCAATGAGATCGTTGGGTTTGTGTTTGTGATCGTATGGGAAGGCATGGTGTTACCATCACTCCTGGGGGTTCCCTCATGGCCGGAGATGAAATGACCACACCGGGTCCCACAAACAGAAGAATAATGTCCTTCCACCTCCCAGTGACACCAGGCAGGTGCAGTCTATATTCCCCACTGTAGGTAACGCTCGACCGCAGCATAAATGCAGCAGAGACAGGAAGTGGAGAGAAACTGGCTTTCCCTATAACCCCCTCAATCACACAGGGCAGTGATCCGGTTTTATGTTCTTGTCCCATGTGACCCTGGCGGCCATCTTGGGTCAAGCAGAGTTTATTTAAGCTCCTGCCCCCAGGTTTTGGTGTGCTTTATGTGAGTGGGTAGTGTAGAGACAGGTTACCCGTCTGACAGCACTAGCAGCAGGGAGAGGTTCTGGTGGAGCAGGGACTACATCTACCTTCTCAGGAAGCTTCCCCTTTGGGTTGGACTTTGATCCTCGAGACCAACAACACTGAAGCTTCAGACCGCTGTCTCTACACCCCCCCCTCTTATAAGTGGTCCTGGTCGGGTGGCCCTCCCTGCCGGATCTGGCTGCACCATCGTTTCTGGGAAAGCAGGACTTGGTGTGCTTACTGCCCTCCACACCACATTGCTCCTACCCAACACCAGCACTGACTACTGAGCGCTGAGTCCCTCCACCAGCTCTTCTCACGTTACACCTTCCCATCTTCTCCCTGAAAGTACCGGCATGGTCCCCTGTTACCTGGAGCTGTGGAAGGTTTGACTGCTGCATAGAGACCACTGCATAGAGACCACTGCACAGAGACCACTGCAGGGAGACCACTGCATAGAGACCACTGCACAGAGACCACTGCAGGGAGACCACTGCATAGAGACCACTGCACAGAGACCTCTGCAGGGAGACCACTGCACACAGACCACTGCACAGAGACCTCTGCAGGGAGACCACTGCATAGAGACCACTGCACAGAGACCTCTGCAGGGAGACCACTGCACACAGGCCACTGCACAGGACCACTGCACAGACCAGCACAGAGACCTCTGCAGGGCACAGAGACCACTGACCACTGCACACAGACCACTGCACAGAGACCTCTGCAGGGAGACCACTGCATACCTCTGCAGGGGGACCACTGCACAGAGACCACTGCACAGAGACCTCTGCATAGAGACCACTGCATAGAGACCACTGCACAGAGACCACTGCAGGGAGACCACTGCATAGAGACCACTGCACAGAGACCTCTGCAGGGAGACCACTGCACACAGGCCACTGCACAGAGACCTCTGCAGGGAGACCACTGCATAGGGACCACTGCACAGAGACTACTGCATAGAGACCACTGCATAGAGGCCACTGCATAGAGACCACTGCACAGAGACCACTGCACATAGAGATCACTGCAGAGAGACCACTGCATAGAGACCACTGCATAGAGACCACTGCACAGAGACCACTGCACAGAGACCCCTGCAGGAAAGCCACTGCACGGATACCACAGCACAGAGACCACTGCAGAAAAGCCACTGCACAGAGACCACTGCAGAGAGACCACTGCACAGAGACCACTGCAGAGAGACCACTACTACTACATAGTGATGGTGCTGACCAATCAGAGTTGTTCCTGTCCATCCCAGTGGCAGTTATACAGCAGAGAGAAGAGCAGGGATTTGCAATCCCCCAAACACTGGACAGGGAGGAAGTTGCAGTGCAATACTTCAAGGAGATTGTCTGTTAATTCTGGAGAACCTGGGAAGCTGCCACACCCTGCGAAGTCCAGCCTGTCAGTAACGCAGTGTGCTGGAGTCGGGGGTCATTCTGGGGCTTAGTGCCAGATCCACGGGGGATGAAGACTGCTGATTTCTGCTGTGACAATACTGAGCCTTGCAGTGGCAGTTGCATCCCAGAGATATCTCTTGTCTAATCACCTGGTGTCATCCTAAAGGGGGTCTCCGATCTTCACCAAAGAAGAGCCGTTCTTCAGCACAATGGAGTCGGTGAGTGGGACAATACCCTGTGTGACACCTTGAATGGCCTTCCATAGAAGTCACATGGGATGAACACTTCTTCACTCCTCCTCAAGGCGCCATCCATTGCCCAATAGGAACCATGGACAAGCCTTGCAGCTGAGCAATGAGTGTTTCAGCACTGAGCCATATCTATCCATATACGTCAGAGTGACTTCCATACCTCCATGTTCAGTGTTCCCAGGAAATCAGTGGTCTGTCCACGGATCTGTTGTGTGCAGAAACAACCCCTTTAGCGGGCCAACGTCTTCAAGGGCCCCAACATAGCCAGCAGAAGACTTACCTCAAGGACCTTTTATCCCGCATAGTTGAAGGTTTATGAAGACCTTGCAATCATCCAATCATGGTCTAAGCCTAGATCCCTCATGATAAGTGACTCTCGGGGACTCTGGGGGATCCCGGCTCATGGTCAGGCTGCTCATTTTAGGGTGGAGAGCTGCAGTTTCTGCTGACCTTCTCAGAACTTCAGGCAGCACTCCCACTACATTGTGTGGCGTCGGAAATGATATATTGCAACGTGTTCTCCATCGTCGTATTCTGTCTATTTGAGTGTTATTATTCTCAGTATACTTTGCTGTTTTGCTTCGTCTTGAGTCTCAGTCCAGGGTGACCACAAGGGGCTTCCCGAAAATGATATGTCATTGGTCACTAAGCTGCAAACTCAACATGTCAGTGGGGTTTGAAGTCAGTTCTGAGGTCAAGGTAAGAACAGATTACCCAATACAACCAGCGGCTCCTATGGGGGTAGCTCTACTTAAAGTGGAGTTCCACAGGAAAAAAAAAAGTCAGCAGCTACAAAAACTACAAAAAACTGTACAAAAACTGTAGCTGCTGACTCTTAGAATACAGCCACTTACCTGTCCCTCGGTCCCGCGGTGTCCTCACCATGGCTGGTTTCTCCGGCCGTCTTCTCTCCCTGGTGCTGGCATCTTCAGTGTGGCACCCGGCTGTGACAGCTTGGTGCCCACTGAGCATGTGCGAGAAGCGCAGCGCTTTGTGAATGGCCCCGTAGTATTCTGAGACCTGTCACATGTCCCACAAGATTACGGGGAGGGAGGGGGGAGGACAACTTCTGCTTCCAATCGCCTAGGCCAGTGGTCGGCAAGCCACGGCTCGCGAGCCACATGCGGCTCTTTACACACTTTAATGCGGCTCTTCTGTGTGCCGGGCGCCCGCTCCCCTCCCTCCTCTCGGGCGGCCGCCCCAAAAGTCAGGACTCTGCAGCTAGTCCAGCAATGGGCAAACTACGGCCCGGCGGACCTTTTAATCCGGCCCGCGGAGCGTGGCAAACATTGGCTGTCAGGATGTAGGTGGGGCAGCGTGACAAACTCCTCTCCTCTCACAGTCCGCCCTGAAGACCGGAACGGCGCGGGAACACAGCGAGAGGAACGTGCGGAGCAAAGGTAAGTGAATTGACACAATATGGGGGGAATGAATTACTATATGGGGGATGAATTACTATATGGGGGGAATTACTATATGAATAACTATATGGGGGGGAATTACTATATGGGATGAATTACTATATGGGGGATGAATTACTATAGGGGGGATGAATTACTATATGGGGGATGAATTACTATGGGGGATGAATTACTATATGGGGGATGAATTACTATGGGGGATGAATTACTATATGGGGGATGAATTACTATATGGGGGATGAATTACTATATGGGGGATGAATTACTATATGGGGGATGAATTACTATATGGGGGATGAATTACTATGGGGGATGAATTACTATGGGGGATGAATTACTATATGGGGGATGAATTACTATAGGGGGGATGAATTACTATATGGGGGGGATGAATAACTATAGGGGATGAATTACTATATGGGGGATGAATTACTATGGGGGATGAATTACTATATGGGGGATGAATAACTATATGGGGGATGAATTACTATATGGGGGATGAATTACTATATGGGGGATGAATTACTATATGGGGGGATGAATTACTATGGGGGATGAATTACTATATGGGGGGATGAATTACTATGGGGGATGAATTACTATATGAATTACTATGGGGGATGAATTACTATGGGGGATGAATTACTATGGGGGATGAATTACTATATGGGGGATGAATTACTATATGGGGGATTAATTACTATGGGGGGATGAATAACTATAGGGGGGATGAATTACTATATGGGGGGGGATGAATTACTATGGGGGGGGATGAATTACTATGGGGGATGAATTACTAGGAGAAGCAGCGCCGGGGGGATGAATTACTATAGGGGGGATGAAACTTACTATGGGGGATGAATTACTATATGGGGGATGAATTACTATGGGGGGATGAATTACTATATAGGGGGGGATGAATTACTATGGGGGATGAATTACTATAGGGGGGATGAATTACTATAGGGGGGATGAATTACTATATATACTATGGGGGGATGAATTACTATAGGGGGGATGAATTACTATATGAATTGGGGGATAGGGGGGATGAATTACTATAGGGGGGATGAATTACTATGGGGGATGAATTACTATAGGGGGGGGATGAATTACTATAGGGGGGATGAATTACTATATGGGGGATGAATTACTATGGGGGATGAATTACTATGGGGGATGAATTACTATATGGGGGATGAATTACTATGGGGGATGAATTACTATGGGGGATGAATTACTATATGGGGGATGATTACTATATGGGGGGATGAATTACTATGGGGGATGAATTACTATATGGGGGGATGAATTACTATATGGGGGATGAATTACTATATGGGGGGATGAATTACTATGGGGGATGAATTACTATATGGGGGATGAATTACTATATGGGGGGATGAATTACTATGGGGGATGAATTACTATATGGGGGATGAATTACTATATGGGGGATGAATTACTATATGGGGGATGAATTACTATGGGGGATGAATTACTAGATGGGGGATGAATTACTATATGGGGGATGTATTTTCAGTTTTAAAAATGTGGCTCTCAAAATAAATTTCAATCGTGGTTTTGGCGAGATTTGGCTCAGTTGAAAAAAAAGGTTGCCCACCACTGGCCTAGGCAATCGCAGCGGGAGCGGGTACCTGTCAAATTTGGGTACCCCCTCCTCAAAGGTGCCAATCCTTAATGGGGAGCTGGGGGACAAAGGCTTAAAGTGGAGCTTCCTCTTTTGGGTGGAGCTCCGCTTTAACACTTTAACCCCGTGTGTGATTTCCAGTCACTACAAGCAGCACCTTCCACCACCAGCCAAGGAGAAGCAGCGCCGTGATGACGTGAAGTCGCTGAGATTGACTTATAGACTTTGAATGAGAATTTCCCCGGAGCTTAGTAAATGAGGGCGGAGCTCTACTGACTTCCATCATCCAATAGTGCAAGCAGAATGCTGTTTTTTTTTTTTTTTTTCCCTGCGTGTGATTGGGTGTTCATTGCAAAGTAAAATTTCACCTCGTTCACTGAGCTGTGGGGAAAATTCCCTTGTAAAGGTGACAGCCTGATTTGTTCAGTAAATGAGCCCCATTACTATGGGAAAAAGAAGATTACCATTATGGGAAAAACAGAAAGTTCCAAACCCAGAAAGTGGGACTAATCATTGCCAGTGATGAGATGTGCGCGGTAATGATCGCCGCCTGTTCTCGGGGTAATGCTATCACCGCCTGTTCTCGCTGGATAATGATCGTCGCCTGTTCTCGCAGTAATGATTGCCGCCTGTTCTCGTGGTAATGATCGCTGCCTGTTCTCTGCGGTAATGATCGCTGCCTGTTCTCTGCGGTAATGATCGCCGCCTGTTCTCTGCGGTAATGATCGCCGCCTGTTCTCTGCGGTAATGATCGCCGCCTGTTCTCTGCGGTAATGATCACCGCCTGTTCTCGCTGTAATGATCGTCGCCTGTTCTATGGGGGAGCAGTAATGATTGCCGCCTGTTCTCTGCGGTAATGATCGCCGCCTGTTCTCTGCGGTAATGATCGCCGCCTGTTCTCTGCGGTAATGATCGCCGCCTGTTCTCTGCGGTAATGAATCACCGCCTGTTCTCGCTGTAATGATCGTCGCCTGTTCTCGCAGTAATGATCGCCGCCTGTTTCCGCGGATAATGATCGCCGCCTGTTCTCACGGTAATGATCGCCGCCTGTTTCCGCGGTAATGATCGCCGCCTGTTCTCTGCGGTAATGATCGCCGCCTGTTTCCGCAGTAATGATCTCTGCCTGTTCTCTGCGGTAATGATCGCTGCCTGTTCTCTGCGGTAATGATCGCCGCCTGTTCTCTGCGGTAATGATCGCCGCCTGTTCTCTGCGGTAATGATCGCCGCCTGTTCTCTGCGGTAATGATCACCGCCTGTTCTCGCTGTAATGATCGTCGCCTGTTCTCGCAGTAATGATTGCCGCCTGTTCTCTGCGGTAATGATCTCGCCTGTTCTCTGCGGTAATGATCGCCGCCTGTTCTCTGCGGTAATGATCGCCGCCTGTTCTCTGCGGTAATGATCACCGCCTGTTCTCGCTGTAATGATCGTCGCCTGTTCTCGCAGTAATGATCGCCGCCTGTTTCCGCGGTAATGATCGCCGCCTGTTCTCACGGTAATGATCGCCGCCTGTTTCCGCGGTAATGATCGCCGCCTGTTCTCTGCGGTAATGTTCGCCGCCTGTTTCCGCGGTAATGATCGCCGCCTGTTCTCTGCGGTAAACGCCGCCTGTTTCCTGGTAATGATCGCCGCCTGTTCGACCCGGTAATGATCGCCGCCTGTTCTCCTCGGTAATGATCGCCTCCTGTTCTCTGCGGTAATGATCGCCGCCTGTTCTCGCGGTAATGATTGCTGCCTGTTCTCGCGGTAATGATCGCTGCCTGTTTCTCTGCGGTAATGATTGCTGCCTGTTCTCGCGGTAATGATCGCTGCCTGTTCTCTGCGGTAATGATCGCTGCCTGTTCGTTTTCTGCGGTAATAATCGCCGCCTGTTCTCATGCGGTAATGATCGACGCCTGTTCTCCGCAGTAATGATCGGCTGTACTCCGCGGTAATGATCGCCGCCTGTTCTCCTCGGTAATGATCGTCTCTGTTCTCCGCGGTAATGATCCGCCTGTTCTCCTGCGGTAATGATCGCTGCCTGTTTCCGCGGTAATTTACTGCCTGTTCTCGCTGATAATGATTGCGCTGCCTGATTCTCCCTGAGCCTGCATGACAGCTTGAATGTCTCGCGGAACATGTTCGCTGCCTGTTCTCCACCATGATCGACGCCTGTTCTCGTTGCAATCTTTCATGATCCTCTGCCGTTCACGACGCGGTAATGATCGCCGCCTGCCATGTGGTAATGATCGCTGCCTGTTCTCCGCGTTAATGATCGCCGCCTGTGGACCGCGGTAATGATCTCTGCCTGTTCGCTCGCTTGTAAATGATCACTGCCTGCCTGTTGATCGCCTGCGGTAATGATCGCTGCCTGTTCTCCGCGTGGTAAATCTCTGCCTGTTCTCGCGGTAATGATGCCTGTTCTCTGTTCTCGCGTTAATGATCTCTGCCTGTTCGCCGCGGTAATGATCGCCGCCTGTTCTCGGCGGGTAATGATCGCTGCCTGTTCTCCACATTGCCACCAGTTCTCGCAGTAATGATCGCTGCCTGTTCTCTCGCGTCGGTAATGATCGCTGCCTGTTGTCCATGCTTAATGTGGCTGTTCAGCCTGACGCACAATGCCGTGGTAATGATCGTCTCGCCTTTTTATCTGCGGTAATTCAGGTGTGATTTCTATTCTCGGTAATGATCGCACGCCTGTTCTTCCCCAGGTAATGATTTACAGGAGCATCACATGCTAATGTAACGATGCCTATTTATCCGCAGTTGTGAATGATCGCCCAATGATCTTGGGTAATGTCCCGCCATTTTTGGAGGTTTGTGTGACATTATGTCGGTAATGATGCTTTCTTTCCTCCCTTTTTTTGTTTTGCCGCCTGTTCTCTGCAAAGGGAATCGCGCCATGTGTATAGCAAAACTGTTCTCACTGTGTTAATGATCGCCGCCTTTCGTGCGGAAATGATGTTCCTGGAGAAATATGGGTGCCAACTTTCGGCCATGACTGTATATTGGGGGTTGGTAATGAATTCGGGGATGTATTTCTATGCCGCCTGATGGGGATCGCCGGTTGAAATGATCGCCGCCTGTTTACTATGGGGGATAATGATACTATATGGGGGATGAATTACTATATGGGTTCTCCGCGAATGATTGTTCTATCGGGGATGATTACTATATGGGGATGAATTACTATGCGGGATGAATTACTATAATGGGGGATGATCGCCGCCTATATATGGGATCGGGATGAATTACTATGGGTTCCTGAATTACTATGGGTAATGAATTACTGTATCTCCGGGTAATGATTACTATATGGGGGATGTAAATACTATGATGCCTCTTTCTCGCTGTAAATTACTATGGGGTAATGATCGCCACCTGATGGGGGATGAATTAATATGGGGGATGAATTCCGCGGTATATGGGGGATGTATTTTCCGCGGTAATGAACGCCTGTTCGCTCTCGGTAATAAATTTCAATCGCCTGTTCTCGCGGTAATGATTTCGCCTGTTCTGGCGGTAATGATGCCCACTGCCTGCCTAGGCCGCGGTAATGATCGCCGCCTGTTCTCCGCGGTAATGATTGCCACCTGTTCTCGCAGTAATGATCGCTGCCTGTTTTCGCAGTAATGATGGGGGACAAAGGCCGCCTGAACTTCCTCTTTTGGGGTAATGATCGCTTTGCCTTTCTCCCGTGTAATGATTGCCACCTGTTCTACAAGCAGTAATGATCCACCGCCAGTTCTCTGTGGTAATGATTGCCGCCTGTTCTGATGACGTGTAATGATCGCTGTTATCTGCAGTAATGATAGCCTGTTATCTGCAGAATGATTTCCCCCTGTTCTTAGTAATGATCGCCGCCTGTTCTCCTCTGAATGATCGCATCATCCTGTTCTCTGCGGTAATGATCGCCGCCTGTTCTCCTCGGTAATGATCGCCGCCTGTTCTCGCAAAGTAAATGATTCGCCTGTTCTCCTCGGTAATGTCGCCGCCTGTTCTCTGCGGTAATGATCGCCGCCTGTTCTTGCGGTAATGATCGCCGCCTGTTCTCCGCCATAATGAAAACCGCCTGTTCTCCTCGGTAATGATCGCCGCCTGTTCTCCGCGGTAATGATCGCCGCCTGTTCTCGCTGTAATGATTGCCGCCTGTTCTCGCGGTAATGATCGCCGCCTGTTCTCCGCGGTAATGATCGCCGCCTGTTCTCCGCGGTAATGATCTCTGCCTGTTCTGCCGCGGTAATGATCGCCGCCTGTTCTCGCGGTAATGATCGCCGCCTGTTCTCGCGGTAATGATCGCCGCCTGTTCTCCGCGGTAATGATCGCCGCCTGTTCTCCGCGGTAATGATCGCCGCCTGTTCTCGCGGTAATGATCGCCGCCTGTTTCTCGCCGCGGTAATGATCTCCGCCTGTTCTTGCAGTAATGATTGCTGCTTGCCTGTTTCTCGCGGTAATGATCTCCGCCTGTTCTCCGCGGTAATGATCGCCGCCTGTTATCCACGGTAATGATCTCCGCCTGTTCTCTGCGGTAATGATCACCGCCTGTTCTCTGCGGTAATGATCTCGCCTGTTCTCCGCAGTAATGATCGCCGCCTGTTCTCGCGGTAATGATCGCCGCCTGTTCTCTGCGGTAATGATCGCCGCCTGTTCTCGCGGTAATGATCGCCGCCTGTTCTCCGTGGTAATGATCGCCGCCTGTTCTCGCGGTAATGATCGCTGCCTGTTCTCGCGTGGTAATGATCGCCGCCTGTTCTCGCGGTAATGATCGCTGCCTGTTCTCCGCGGTAATGATCGCTGCCTGTTCTTGCAATAATGATCGCCGCCTGTTCTCCGTGGTAATGATCATCGCCTGTTCTCACGGTAATGATCGCCACCTGTTCTCCACGGTAATGATCGCCGCCTGTTCTCCTCGGTAATGATCGCCGCCTGTTCTCCACGGTAATGATCGCCGCCTGTTCTCCGCGGTAATGATCGCCATCTGTTCTCTGCTGTAATGATCGTCGCCTGTTCTCCGCGGTAATGATCGCCGTCTGTTCTCTGCTGTAATGATCACCGCCTGTTTCTTGCGGTAATGATCGCCGCCTGTTCTCCGCGGTAATGATCGCCGCCTGTTCTCCGCGGTAATGATCTCTGCCTGTTTGCCGCCGCGGTAATGATCGCCGCCTGTTCTCGCAGTAATGATCGCCGCCTGTTCTCCGCGGTAATGATCGCCGCCTGTTCTCCGCGGTAATGATCTCTGCCTGTTTGCCGCGGTAATGATCGCCGCCTGTTCTCGCAGTAATGATCGCTGCTTGTTCTTGCGGTAATGATCTCCGCCTGTTCTCCGCGGTAATGATCGCCGCCTGTTCTCCGCAGTAATGATCTCCGCCTGCTCTCTGCGGTAATGATCTCTGCCTGTTCTCTGCGGTAATGATCTCTGCCTGTTCGCCGCAGTAATGATCGCCGCCTGTTCTCGCGGTAATGATCGCCGCCTGTTCTCTGCGGTAATGATCGCCGCCTGTTCTCGCGGTAATGATCGCCGCCTGTTCTCCGCGGTAATGATCGCCGCCTGTTCTCGCGGTAATGATCGCTGCCTGTTCTCCGCGGTAATGATCGCTGCCTGTTCTTGCAATAATGATCGCCGCCTGTTCTCCGTGGTAATGATCATCGCCTGTTCTCACGGTAATGATCGCCACCTGTTCTCCACGGTAATGATCGCCGCCTGTTCTCCTCGGTAATGATCGCCGCCTGTTCTCCACGGTAATGATCGCCGCCTGTGCTCCGCGGTAATGATCGCCATCTGTTCTCTGCTGTAATGATCGTCGCCTGTTCTCCGCGGTAATGATCGCCGTCTGTTCTCTGCTGTAATGATCACCGCCTGTTCTTGCGGTAATGATCGCCGCCTGTTCTCCACGGTAATGATCGCCGCCTGTTCTCCACGGTAATGATCGCCGAGGACAGGTGTGACGGGATCTGTGAGATCTGTGAGAGGACGGGTGTGACGGGATCTGTGAGATCTGTGAGAGGATGGGGTGTGACGGGATCTGTGAGAGGACGGATGTGACGGGATCTGTGAGAGGACGGGTGTGACGGGATCTGTGAGATCTGTGAGAGGAGGACGGGATCAGATGTGACGGGATCTGTGAGAGGACGGGTGTGACGGGATCTGTGAGAGGAGGATGGGTGTGACGGGACCTGGTTATGGTGATGTCATGGTGTGGGGGAGGTTTTATTGGCACACTTTGGGCCCCTTAGTACTAATTGATCATCATTTAATTGCCAATCTACCTGAGTATTGTTGCTGACCATGTCCATTCCTCTATGACTCCAGTGTCCCCATCTTCTGATGGCTCCTTCCAGCAGGATAATGCTCCATGTCACAAAGCTCCAAGCATCTCCAACTGGTTTCTGGAACATGACAATGAGGTCACTGCACTCCAATGGTCTCCACAGTCCCCAGATCTCCATCCAATAGAGCACCTTTGGGATGTGGAGGAACGGGAGATTCCCATCATGGATGTGCAGCCGACAAATCTGCAGCAACTGCGTGATGCCATCATGTCAATATGGAGCAAAATCTCTGAGGAACATCTCTAACACCTTGTTGGATCTACACCACCAAGAATGAAGGCAAAAGGGGGTCCAACCCGGGGGACTAGCGAGGTGGACCTAACAAAGAGGCCGGTGAGTGTAGATATATAGACCTATAGAATGACTATTATCTGATATCTGTGGTGACAGCTACATAATGTCCCTATACTTACCCTTCAGGGCCCTTCCCTCCATTGTCACATTAATGAAACTCATTTTGGTGGAACTAAACCCTCCTCTACTTTACGGCCAAAGAAGCCACCATCTCAGCCTTTGATCTGCGGTATCCATGGGGCTGCACATGTGATCAGCTGGGACACTGGCCATTGGACGGAGAGTAGAAGCAGCTGTGACAGTGATCACTCCCGACACGTCTTGAATGGATCTGTTTTCAGAAAAAGGTGAAATTGTTGGGTATAACCACTTCCAGACCCCTCCCCGTAGATGAGAGGCTGCGCTGGATCACCTTCCCGTACGTGATCCAACCTCTCCGGCTATGCTGCAGCACGAGATGATCAGAGGGTCCCAGCCAATCATTTCTGCCCCAACATGTCCACTCTCTTCCCACAACAAGCATTTGGTCACTTATCTGGTCGCACCGTCTGGTCGCACTGTCTGGTCGCTCTGTCTGGTCGCACTGTCTGGTCGCACTGTCTGGTCGCACTGTCTGGTCGCACTGTCTGGTCGCACTGTCTGGTCGCACTGTCTGGTCGCTCTGTCTGGTCGCACCGTTCTGGTCGCACCGTCTGGTCGCACCGTCTGGTCGCACTGTCTGGTCGCACTGTCTGGTCGCTCTGTCTGGTCGCACCGTCTGGTCGCGCTGTCTGGTCGCGCTGTCTGGTCGCTCTGTCTGGTCGCACTGTCTGGTCGCACTGTCTGGTCGCTCTGTCTGGTCGCACTGTCTGGTCGCACTGTCTGGTCGCACTGTCTGGTCGCACTGTCTGGTCGCTCTGTCTGGTCGCGCTGTCTGGTCGCACCGTCTGGTCGCACCGTCTGGTCGCTCTGTCTGGTCGCACCGTCTGGTCGCTCTGTCTAGTCGCTCTGTCTGGTCGCACCATCTGGTCGCACCGTCTGGTCGCTCTGTCAGTAGTCGCTCTGTCTGGTCGCACCGTCTGGTCGCACCGTCTGGTCGCTCTGTCTAGTCGCTCTGTCTGGTCGCACCGTCTGGTTGCACCGTCTGGTCGCTCTGTCTGGTCGCTCTGTCTGGTCGCTCTGTCTGGTCGCTTTGTTTGGTCGCACCGTCTGTTGACTTGTCTGGTCGCTCTGTCTGGTCACACGGCGCAGGGGAGGTGTGCGGGAAGGGAGGTACGGAACGTTCCGGCGGCCGTCTTGTCACACGGCGCAGGGGTGGTATGCAGGAAGGGAGGTACAGAACGTTCCGGCGGCCGTCTTGTCACACGGCGCAGGGGTGGTATGCGGGAAGGGAGGTACAGAACGTTCCGGCGGCCGTCTTGTCACACGGCGCAGGGGTGGTATGCGGGAAGGGAGGTACAGAACGTTCCGACGGCCGTCTTGTCACACGGCGCAGGGGTGGTATGCAGGAAGGGAGGTACAGAACGTTCCGGCGGCCGTCTTGTCACACGGTGCACCAGGGGTGGTATGCGGGAAGGGAGGTACAGAACGTTCCGGCGGCCGTCTTGTCACACGGTGCAGCGGTGGTATGCGGGAAGGGAGGTACAGAACGTTCCAGCGGCCGTCCTGTCACACGGCCCAGGGGAGGTTTGCGGGAAGGGAGGTGCAGAACATTCCGGCGGCCGTCTTGTCACGCGGCTCAGGGGTGGTGTCCGGGAAGGGAGGTACAGAACGTTCCGGCGGCCGTCTTGTCACACGTTGCATGGGTAGTGTGCGGGAAGGGAGGTACAGAATGTTCCGGCGGCCGTCTTATCACATGGCGCAGGGGTGGTATGCAGGAAGGGAGGTACGGAACGTTCCGGCGGCCGTCCTGTCACACGGCGCAGGGGTGGTATGCAGGAAGGGAGGTACGTAACGTTCCGGAGGCCGTCTTGTCACACGGTGCAGGGGTGGTGCCTGGGAAGGGAGGTAAAGAACGTTCCGGCGGCCGTCTTGTCACACGGTGCAGGGGTGGTGTGCGGGAAGGGAGGTAAAGAACGTTCCGGCAGCCATCTTCTCACACAGCGCAGGGGTGGTGTGCGGGAAGGGAGGTACAGAACGTTCCGACGGCCGTCTTGTCACACGGCGCAGGGGTGGTATGCAGGAAGGGAGGTACGGAACGTTCCGGCATCTGTCCTGTCACACGGCGCAGGGGTGGTATGCAGGAAGGGAGGTACGTAACGTTCCGGAGGCCGTCTTGTCACACGGTGCAGGGGTGGTGTGCGGGAAGGGAGGTACAGAACGTTCCGGCGGCCATCTTGTCACACAGCGCAGGGGTGGTATGCAGGAAGGGAGGTACAGAACGTTCCGACGGCCGTCTTGTCACACGGCTCAGGGGTGGTATGCAGGAAGGGAGGTACGGAACGTTCCGGAGGCCGTCTTGTCACACGGCTCAGGGGTGGTATGCAGGAAGGGAGGGACGGAACGTTCCGGAGGCCGTCTTGTCCACCTTGGAGACATTTCTTGGTGGAAATGTCCTAATTAGTGTCTGGAGTGGAATGGAGAACATCAGTGTGACCCGGCAGAGCCCCATCTCCATCATTGGAGGCGGAGAGGCTTCCTGAGAAGCTCTCCTCTGGAAATGGTCCAAGCTGATTGCTATTAGCCGATCCAGGGACGGCGTTTGTGCTTTTTCGGGTTTTTTATCTCCCGAATCCCGACCAGCGCCGACATGAATGTTTATGAGCCACAACTGCTCTGGATGCCAATTAACATTTCTCAACGCAAAGACGGGGAGAAGTGAGTATGGCAGAAAAATGAGCTGCCAAGGCGAGGG
Source organism: Staurois parvus (assembly GCA_951230385.1). Taxonomy (NCBI): domain Eukaryota; kingdom Metazoa; phylum Chordata; class Amphibia; order Anura; family Ranidae; genus Staurois; species Staurois parvus. Next base: position 100,317 of record CATNWA010016026.1, read on the forward strand.
TGTGCGGAGCATCCGTCTGATATAATTATATCCGTCTCCTTTTCATCAAGCATTCCGTTCAATAAACTGCTCGCCGGAACGCTGATGCAGTGCTAATGAGGTTGGGCCGGCTTCCTGCGACGGTGCATTAACGGCTATAAGTAGAAACCTATCAGCTCCGGAGATCTGCCAGGAAACCTGAGAACCGAGGTCAGAGCCACCCTCACCCTCCGGATATCATGATGGCTGATATAGAGGAGGAATCCCGAAATCTCACCCACATATGCTGCGTCTTGTGTCGCATGCAGGACTTATGACCGATGCAGCGCTCATATTCCCTGCAACAGATGCTGCCGAGTAATAATCGGTCAGTCCCGCCGTCCTTCCTCCTCTGTTATCTCAGAAAGATGGAGATATTGATTTACCAAAGTTTTTACAGCTCTTGTTAAAGCGGAACTCCGGGAGGTTGTTTTTTTTAACTTACAGGAATGGCCACCACCCTACCCTCACCTAGGCTCATGTTACAGAATGGCCACCACCCTACCCTCACCTAGGCTCATGTTACAGAATGGCCACCACCCTACCCTCACCTAGGCTCATGTTACAGAATGGCCACCACCCTACCCTCACCTAGGCTCATGTTACAGAATGGCCACCACCCTACCCTCACCTAGGCTCATGTTACAGAATGGCCACCACCCTACCCTCACCTAGGCTCATGTTACAGAATGGGCCACCACCCTACCCTACCTAGGCTCATGTTACAGAATGGCCACCACCCTACTCTCACCTAGGCTCATGTTACAGAAATGGCCATCACCCTACCCTCACCTAGGCTCATGTTACAGAACGGCCACCACCCTACCCTCATCTAGGCTCATGTTACAGAATGGCCACCACCCTACCCTTACCTAGGCTCATGTTACAGAATGGTCACCACCCTACCCTCACCTAGGCTCATGTTACAGAATGGCCACTACCCTACCCTCACCTAGGCTCATGTTACAGAACGGCCACCACCTTACCCGTTACCTAGGCTCATGTTACAGAACAGCCACCACCCTACCCTCACCTAGGCTCATGTTACAGAATGGCCACCACCCTACCCTCACCTAGGCTCATGTTACAGAATGGCCACCACCCTACCCTCACCTAGGCTCATGTTACAGAATGGCCACCACCCTACCCTCACCTAGGCTCATGTTACAGAATGGCCACCACCCTACCCTCACCTAGGCTCATGTTACAGAATGGCCACCACCCTACCCTTGTCTAGGCTCATGTTACAGAACGGCCACCACCCTACCCTCACCTAGGCTCATGTTACAGAATGGTCACCACCCTACCCTTACCTAGGCTCATGTTACAGAATGGTCACCACCCTACCCTCACCTAGGCTCATGTTACAGAACGGCCACTACCCTACCCTCACCTAGGCTCATGTTACAGAACGGCCACCACCTTATCGTTACCTAGGCTCATGTTACAGAACAGCCACCACCCTACCCTCACCTAGGCTCATGTTACAGAATGGCCACCACCCTACCCTTGTCTAGGCTCATGTTACAGAATGGCCACCACCCTACCCCTTACCTATGTTTATGTTACAGAATGGCCACCACCCTATTCTTATCTGGGCTCATGTTACAGAATGGCCTCCACCCTACCCTTACCTAGGCTCATGCGACAGAATGGGCCACCACCCTACCCTTACCTAGGCTCATGTTACAGAATTGCCACCACCCTACCCTCACCTAGGCTCATGTTGCATAATGGGCCACCACTATACCCATACCTAGGCTCATGCTACAGAATGGCCACCACCCTACCCTCACCTAGGCTCATGTTACAGAATTGCCACCACCCTACCCTCACCTAGGCTCATGTTACAGAACGGCCACCACCCTACCCTTACCTAGGCTCATGCTACAGAATGGCCACCACCCTACCCTTACCTAGGCTCATGCTACAGAATGGCCACCACCCTACCCTTACATAGGCTCATGCGACAGAATGGCCACCACCCTACCCTTACCTAGGCTCATGTTACAGAATTGCCACCACCCTACCCTCACCTAGGCTCATGTTACATAATGGCCACAACCCTACCCTATCTAGGTTCATGTTACAGAATGGCCACCACCCTACCCTTGTCTAGGCTCATGTTACAGAACGGCCACCACCCTACACTAGGCCTTACAGAACGGGCCACCACCCTACCCTTAGGCTCATGTTACAGAATGGGCCACCACCCTATCCTTATCTAGGCTCATGCTACAGAATGGCCACCACTCTACCCTTACCTAGGCTCATGTTACAGAATGGCCACCACCCTACCCTCACCTAGGTTCATGTTACATAATGGCCACCACCCTACCCTTATAGTGGCTCATGTTACAGAATGGTCCCACCACCTACCCTCACCTAGGCTCATGTTACAGAATTGCCACCACCCTACCCTCACCTAGGCTCATGTTACATAATGGCCACCACCCTACCCTTATATAGGCTCATGTTACAGAATGGCCACCACACTACCTCACCTAGCAGCCCATGTTACAGAACAGTCCCACCACCTACCCTTATCTAGGCTCATGTTACATAATGGCCACCACCCTACCCTTACCTAGGCTCATGTTACAGAATGGCCACCACCTTACCCTTATCTAGGCTCATGTTACAGAATGGCCACCACTCTACCCTTATCTAGGCTCATGTCACAGAATAGCCACCACCCTACCCTCACCTAGGCTCATGCTACAGAATGGCCACCACCCTACCCTTATCTAGGCTCATGCTACAGAATGGCCACTGCCCTGTCCTTATCTAGGCTCATGTCACAGAATGGCCACCACCCTACCCTCACCTAGGCTCATGTTACAGAACGGCCACCACCCTACCGTTATCTAGGCTGCCTCCCATCCTCCGCCATGCTTCTAAAGCCATAAGGTAGATCTCTGATGGGAAGAGTGGTGAGGACTCCCCTATATACCTCCATACACTCCATGTATACCTCCATACACCCCGTTTACTGTGTAACATGTTAGGGGTTTTGTAGCTCATCGGTAGTGCAGACCACAGTGCGTTTACACCACGTGAGAAGTATGTTTCTGGGCTTTTCCTGCCCACTTTAATGTAAAAGAAAGCAAAAGTTTTCATCAGAGTCCCACCCAGGGGTTTCCACCATCAAGCACACATAAACAGTAATCAGTAATCAGCCTCGTGGCTCTCTTTGCAGCTCTATTGCTCAGGCCTCATGCCTTGGTCCTCCAGACCATCTAACGCACAAAACGCTGTACCTTTGTTAGCTTGACTTTGTCTTTCCTTTGCTCCTTCCTTCACAGGCTGGTGCCTCCCATGTCCGGGGCAGTGCGGTGCAGAAATGTGAGTATAAGGTGAAGAGCCGGCAACTTGTTCTCCCGATAAAAGGGACAGTGTGCAAGTTACAGCAGATACGCATTTCGGTACAAAACCTTTATTCATGATATGCAGAAATGTACCCCGCTGTGTATGAGAGTGCTATGTATGGGGTGCTATGTATGGGGGTGCTATGTATGGGGTGCAATGTATGGGGGTGCTATGTATGGGGGTGAAGTGTATGGGGGTGCATGTATGGGGGGGGGTGCTATGTATGGGGGTGCTATGTATGAGAGTGCTATGTATGGGGGTGCTATGTATGAGAGTGCTATGTATGGGGGTGCTATGTATGGGAGTGCTATGTATGGTGGTGCTATGTATGGGGGTGCTATGTATGAGAGTGCTATGTATGGTGGGTGCAGTGTATGGGGGTGCTGTGTATGAGAGTGCTATGTATGGGGGTGCTATGTATGAGAGTGCTATGTATGGGGGTGCTATGTATGAGAGTGCTATGTATGAGAGTGCTATGTATGGGGGTGCTATGTATGAGAGTGCTATGTATGGGGGTGCTATGTATGAGAGTGCTATGTATGGGGGTGCTATGTATGAGAGTGCTATGTATGGGGGTGCTATGTATGAGAGTGCTATGTATGGAGTGGGGGGTGCTATGTATGAGAGTGCTATGTATGGTGGTGCTATGTATGGGGGTGCTATGTATGAGAGTGCTATGTATGGTGGTGCTATGTATGAGAGTGCTATGTATGGTGGTGCAGTGTATGGGGGTGCTGTGTATGAGAGTGCTATGTATGGTGGTGCTATGTATGGGGGTGCTATGTATGAGAGTGCTATGTATGGTGCAGTGTATGGGGGTGCTGTGTATGAGAGTGCTATGTATGGGGGTGCTATGTATGAGAGTGCTATGTATGGGGGTGCTATGTATGAGAGTGCTATGTATGGGGGTGCTATGTATGAGAGTGCTATGTATGGGGGGGTGCTGTGTATGAGAGTGCTATGTATGGGGGTGCTATGTATGAGAGTGCTATGTATGGGAGCGCTCTGTATAGGAGTGTTGCATATGACGGAGATAGTTATGATGGTGATGTGTATAGGGGTGCTATGTATGGGGGTGCTGTGTATGGGGGTGCTACAGTATAAATGATCTGCTGTTCTCTCTGTATTGCTTCCTTTGTGTGAAAATGCTGGTGATCCTGCCAGACCCTCTGCTTTCCTATTACAGACCACACTAGGCATGAGAGCTCATCCATCCCAGAGGGGCTCTGTTTGCTTCTTTGCAGTATACTGCTGTCCCTCTGACTCCTGCTGACTCCCCCACCCCCTGCACAGCTCATCTCAATGAGGATCAGTGTACTGCTCTTCCTCTGCCTCCGGCTGACTGTCCCCCCCCCCCCCCACCCCCCCTATACAGCTCCTCACTATGAAGATCAGTGTACTGCTCTCCCTCTGCCTCCTGCTGACTCCCCCCCCCCCCCCCCATACAGCTCCTCACTATGAAGATCAGTGTACTGCTCTCCCTCTGCCTCCGGCTGACTCCCCCCCCCCCCCCCATACAGCTCCTCACTATGAAGATCAGTGTACTGCTCTCCCTCTGCCTCCTGCTGACTCCCCCCCCCCCCCCCCCTACAGCTCATCAGTATGAAGATCAGTGTACTGCTCTCCCTCTGCCTCCGGCTGACCCCCCCCCCCCCCCATACAGCTCCTCACTATGAAGATCAGTGTACTGCTCTCCCTCTGCCTCCTGCTGACTGCCCCCCCCACCCCCCTGCACAGCTCCTCACTATGAAGATCAGTGTACTGCTCTCCCTCTGCCTCCTGCTGACTGCCCCCCCCCCCCCCCATACAGCTCCTCACTATGAAGATCAGTGTACTGCTCTCCCTCTGCCTCCGGCTGACTCCCCCCCCCCCCCTGCACAGCTCATCAGTATGAAGATCAGTGTACTGCTCTCCCTCTGCCTCCTGCTGACTCCCCCCCCCCCCCCCATACAGCTCCTCACTATGAAGATCAGTGTACTGCTCTCCCTCTGCCTCCTGCTGACTCCCCCACCCCCATACAGCTCCTCAGTATGAAGATCAGTGTACTGCTCTCCCTCTGCCTCCGGCTGACTCCCCCCCCCCCCCCCCATACAGCTCCTCACTATGAAGATCAGTGTACTGCTCTCCCTCTGCCTCCTGCTGACTCCCCCACCCCCTGCACAGCTCATCAGTATGAAGATCAGTGTACTGCTCTCCCTCTGCCTCCGGCTGACTGCCCCCCCCCCCCCCCCCCATACAGCTCCTCACTATGAAGATCAGTGTACTGCTCTCCCTCTGCCTCCTGCTGACCCCCCCCCCCCCCCCCCCATACAGCTCCTCACTATGAAGATCAGTGTACTGCTCTCCCTCTGCCTCCGGCTGACTCCCCCACCCCCTGCACAGCTCATCAGTATGAAGATCAGTGTACTGCTCTCCCTCTGCCTCCTGCTGACATGTCCCCTATACAGCTCCTCACTATGAAGTTTAGTTCCATAGGAAGCCCCCCATTCCTACATTCGATGCAGAGATGAAAGTCGTGTTGGGGACTGACTATAAAAGAAGAGTGTCTGCAGTCTGTACAGCTTGGCCTGTAGGAGCCGCCTGGACTGGGGCGAGGAGGAAAGGTTCCATGAATGTCTTGGCCGTCCTCCTATGCTGTCTATGGAAGGGAGATGAATGGCCGCAATACCTAGTGGAGTCTGCTGGTCGCTTAATGTGCCGGAACAGAGGAGAGTCGTTACCCAGACGCTGGTTTTATGTCTATTGTTTAGAATTCGGATCCTGATTGGGTGTCGAGAACGGACGTTTCTGTCTGGAACAAATCCATACACCTGTAATTTCATCTCTCCGACTCTAATTATCTGTTATTACGGAGAAGAGGAATCATCACACCAGATGGAGGACAGATCGGCAACTCATTTCTGACACCTCGGACTTTGTGCTTACACGGGAAAATCATGCGGCTGTTTTATCCATGTAAGTGGTCTGTTAGCCAGAAGAATGACCATACAGAGGGGTAGGTGCCCCGTGTTCTCCACCCACCTGGCCAACAATGGACTATGACTCCTACTGATGACTTATCCAGGAATATTCAGAACAGTCAAACCTCACATGTGCCGAGGGGTCAGAGTTACATGTGCCGAGTGATCAGCCTTACATGTGCCGAGTGGTCAGCCTTACATGTGCCAAGTGGGCAGCCTTACATGTACCGAGTGGTCAGCCTTACATGTGCCAAGTGGTCAGCCTTACATGTACCGAGTGGTCAGCCTTACATGTGCCAAGTGGTCAGCCTTACATGTGGCGCTCCACACTGAACAATTCTGCCAGTCAGCCTTACATGTGCCAAGTGGTCAGCCTTACATGTGCCGAGTGGTCAGCCTTACATGTACCGAGTGGTCAGCCTTACATGTGCCGAGTGGTCAGCCTTACATGTGCCGAGGGGTCAGCCTTTTATGTGCCAAGTGGTCAGCCTTACATGTGCCGAGGGGTCAGCCTTATATGTGCCAAGTGGTCAGCCTTACATGTGCCGAGTGGTCAGCCTTACATGTGCCGAGGGGTCAGCCTTATATGTGCCGAGTGGTCAGCCTTACATGTGCCGAGGGGTCAGCCTTACATGTGCCGAGTGGTCAGCCTTACATGTGCCGAGGGGTCAGCCTTACATGTGCCGAGTGGTCAGCCATACATGTACCGAGTGGTCAGCCTTACATGTGCCGAGGGGTCAGCCTTACATGTGCCGAGTGGTCAGCCTTACATGTGCCGAGGGGTCAGCCTTACATGTGCCGAGTGGTCAGCCTTACATGTGCCGAGGGGTCAGCCTTACATGTGCCGAGGGGTCAGCCTTACATGTGCCGAGGGGTCAGCCTTACATGTGCCGAGGGGTCAGCCTTACATGTGCTGTTCCGCACTGGACAATTCTGGCAGTATATCAAATGTGAGATGTCACCAGAACGTTACAGGAAAGTGTGGAAAATGCATTTTATATGAAGACTTTCCTTTCTTCATGAATATTGAGGCCTAAGGTCGGGGATGTCAGGTGCCTCAAGCCAAGAGTATGACACAAGATGGCGGAAGGTTCATCCAACAACAGGTGGTTGTCCTATCTGAGAAGAAGGCTTGCAGGGACTTGCACAGTTTGGCACCACCTCTTGCCCAATCGCAGTCCCCCTTGGAGTAAAACAATTCTGGGTGTAACCAATTATTTGTAGCATAGACCATCCTAATAATCTGCATTAATGAGGGTGTGGTAGGGACGGGGCGGACTGACCATTTGGAAACTCGGGCACTGCCTGAGGGCCCAGGGTCAGTAGGAGGCCCCATGAGATGCCCCTGGTACCTTTTTCATAGGCTTTTTTGAGTTTGGGCAAGGACACAGGGGCCCCATGATCCCCTATTGCCCGGGGGCCCCATGAGTTGCCAGTCCGCCCCTGGGCAGGGGTGTGTCCATTGAGCTAGAAGGTGTCCAGAAAGTGGGGAGATATGGTGTAGGGTTCACAGCGCCATCACTAGGAAGTGCTTGGTAATGTCACACACTTATCTCAGTGACACCCCTGTGAACATCGATAGCTGGTAGGTGCCGGACTGTGTCAGTTCTTCTCATTCAGTGTCCTACAGGGGGGGCACCTTGGAGACCTTCCACAGCCCAGATCCCCCTTTTTGTCACCTCTACAGTGAGTGAGGGACACAAAGCTCACATTGCCGGCTGCAGAGCTCTGGCTTTGACTCAATGGGGGGGGGTACCTGACTGCTGCTGAGAGATCGCTGCTTCCATCCAGAGAGCTTCATGTGTTCTTTGTCAGCTTGGAGGAAGGTCTGGTGCTGAGGGCCAGGAGATAGAAGTGAGATAAGGACATATTGTTCTCAACACTTCTGTTGGTCTTCAGGATTTGATTTGTTAGTAGTTTTGACTGAGCCAATCAGTCAGGTACAACATTGTACATAGATTGGTGACTGCTGCTCACTCGGTACATTCACTGCTAGTTTAGCTCACTGACTGGGTCTGATATGGACCTATATCCTAGATTGTAAGCTCCAAGGATCAGGGCCCTCGAACCCCTCGTGTATTGTATTGTTACTGTATTGTCTCATGTTCTGTCCCCACTATAATGTACAGCGCTGAGCAAACCTTCTGCCGCCATATAAATCCTGTATAATAATAATAATTATGGTCGTATGGCTTGTACCCAGGGATGGGTCCTGGACTGGAGATCTATTTCCCCACTTTTTGGGCTGTGGTCCCTTAAAGGGGGAGTTAAGAGATGTTTTGAGTGCTCAGGGGTTCTCCCCCATGCAGGATGAGGGGGTCCATGGTTGTCCAGTTGAACAGGAGAGATCTTGTAGACAGGTGCACTTTGTTTTCTTCATTGTAGTTGGCGCTCAAATTGAGTGACACCTCATCCCGGAGAGGAAGTCCAAGGGAGACAGCATTTCTCTATGGTTTCTTGGGTCAATGGAGCAGCATTTTGGTTGGCTACGCTGCGGCCGTGTGATCCTCGGTAGCCATCTTGGGTCAGCAGGGTCTATTTAATTCCCTTCCCCCGGGTTTTGGCGTGCTTCTTACATGTGGCTAGTGTAGGGAGAGAGATCCCGCTTGTTAGGGAAAGTAACTAGAAGTAGGGAAAGGTTCCTGATGAGGAGGGAAAGATTAGGGACTCGCTGCCCTGGAAAGGAGCCTCCCTCTGGGGACGGGATCGGCCAGGCCTCACTTCTCCCTCTGAAACAAACGCTGTCGGCATCTCTCCTCCACCACCCCTGACTACACTGAACTGTCAGTTATTTCCTTAGGGGCGCCCGGGTGTTGGTATCGTTGGCATTCTGTGCAAGTTCCACCACGCTGCACCTCCCCACAAGCTGCTTTCAGTACTTTCTGGGTTAGGAGTCTTCATAAGGGACCCGGAATACAGAGGCTCACAGAGACTTTGGATGTTTGTGCTTTTTGTTATGTTTCTGTTTTTGAAGAAACAACACAAAGCGTGTTACTTCTGCTGACGGCTGATTGGTGATCCAGCGCTCCCATGTCACAGGCTCCATACATGGTTCATGTACCATCCAGTACGTCTTTTTATCCTATTTTATTTGAGGAAATGTTTAGTTTTTTGCTCTTTGTTCTCTTGTTCTTATTAGGTAAACGCAGATGAAGAATTTGTTACTTTCACTGCTTGTTTCCTCTTTCTCTACATACTGTAAGGGTTACAGATTCAATGGGTATTGGCAGTGGTAAACAATGACACCAGGGCTGGGATGGGGGGGTCAGGAGGGGCACATGCCCAGGACACAGTGTTGATATGTGGATGGGGGGCGCTCTTGGAGCTTTGGTCGCTCCGTTCTCTGGCAACTCACTGACCGCAAGAAGACACGCAAAAGACCGCAATGTCACTCCTGTCAGAAGGAGCAGGGCTTTGACAACTGATGGGGGGGATTTTGCTCTCACTTCCCTCCAATAGCAGTCTGCTGTGGCCAGTTTCCATCTTAGCCCTGGACACAGGATGACCTTTTCCTGGCACTGCATGAGACATGGACACCCAGGAACCTTCCAGGTTCGTCCTGCACCTTCATCCCCAAGGGAACAAGCATAGCTTCAGTGCAGGAGGACTTACCAAGGCCATAGCAGAAAACAGAAAACATCTGCTTGTCCAAGCCACTAACCAACCTCAGGTCAGTTCCTGACCTACAGAATGTCCCCTAATGGGCCCCCTAAACAGACAGGCAGCACTTGTACCCTTTTAGTGTTCTGCCAGCAGTCAGCCTTTTCACCCAGCAGCAGTCTGACAAATAAATAACAATATCCATGTACAGTTGTGTTGAAAATACTATCAGTCAGACATTACTAACCGGATCAATCACTGTTTTTGGTGGAAATGATATTTCTACATGGCAAATAATTTCCTAGCAGGTGTAGTAGAGTCATAGAAATCCAACAGACCCGACAGTCATGACATGCATGCTGCTGATTCTGTGTCATTGAATCACTCATTGAAAGGGGCGTGTTCACAATAATAGCCGTGTGGAGTTCTATTAGTGAAGTCATTCATTCTTTGAGAAACAGGTGGTAATTATTGCCCTTATTTAAGGAAGGAAGGCAGCAAATGTTGGACATGCTGGTTATAGTGTATTTCTCTCTGAAATTCTGAGGAAAATGGGTCGTTCCAGACATTGTTCAGAAGAACAGCGTACCTTGATTAAAAAGTTGATTGGAGGGGAAAACATATAAAGAAGTGCAGAAAATGATCAGCTGCTCAGCTAAAATGATCGCAAATGCTTTAAAATGGCAACCAAAACCTGAAAGACGTGGAAGAAAGCGAAAAACTACCATTGGAATGGATAGAAGAATAGCCAAAATGGCGCGGACTCAGCCAACAATCAGCTCCAGGAAGATGAAAGAAGGTGTGACGTTCCCTGTGAGGACTCAGCCAACAATCAGCTCCAGGAAGATAAAAGAAGGTGTGACGTTCCCTGTGAGGACTCAGCCAACAATCAGCTCCAGGAAGATGAAAGAAGGTGTGACGTTCCCTGTGAGGACTGTTACAATTAGAAGACGCCGATGTGAAGCCAAGCTATCTGCAAGAAGTCCCCGCAAAGTCCCACTGTTGGGAAAAAGACATGTGCTGAAGAGGTTACAATCTGCCAAAGAGCACATTGACCGGCCTAAAGAGAAATGGTGCAACATTTTGTGGACTGATGACAGTAAGATTGTTCTTTTTGGGTCTAGTGGGCGGAGACAGTTTGTCAGACGACCCCCAAACACTGAATTCAAGCCACAGTACACTGTGAAGACCGTGAAGCATGGTGGTGCAAGCATCATGATATGGGGATGTTTCTCATACTACGGTGTTGGGCCTATTTATCGCATACCAGGGATCATGGATCAGTTTGAATCCATCAGAATACTTGAAGAGGTCATGCTGCCTTATGCTGAAGAGGAAATGCCCTTGAAATGGGTGTTCCAACAAGACAACGACCCCAAACACACCAGTAAACGGGCAACATCTTGGTTCCAGACCAACAAGATGGACGTTATGGAGTGGCCAGCCCAATCCCCGGATCTTCATCCAATAGAAAACTTGTGGGGTGACATCAAAAATGCCGTTTCTGAGGCCAAACCAAGAAATAGAGAAGAACTGTGGAATGTGGTCCAATCATCCTGGGCTGGAATACCTGATCACAGGGGCCAGAAGTTGGGGGACTCCATGCAACACAGATGTACAGCAGTTCTCAGAAACAGTGCGACTACAACCAAATATTCATGAAGTCATTCAAAGGAAAGCAAAATCTTCAAACATTTCTCAGTTTATATAGTGAATGTTGGAGTTTGTAAAGAAGAATACAAACACGGACATTTTTTTGAACCGTCTAATATTCACTTTTCTTCCATTTTTTTAGAGGAACAACACAAATTTGATGTATTTTTCTTCATGTTGTGATTTGGAATAGAATGTGTCGTGTTCCCAATGCATTTGTGTGGATGGAAAGAAAAGGATTAGAAGGATTTGCAGCTTTATTCACTTTTTTCAACACACAGATATTATTTTGAACACAACTGTACTTTCCGGCCCATGCAAAGCCCATGTATGTCCTCGGTGGTCTCTGCTGACTCCAGCCAAGCAATGATAAACCCTGAGGGTGGATTGGGGTCACCTGGGGTACCGTGTACATTACAGATGGGGGTGTCAGAGGATGTGGAAGAGACAATCGGTCCTCTAGTGTCTTTCTCTCCCCTGGACTTGTATTGAGGAATGATCATTGTCTTCATGTGTGCTTAGTGCAGGTTTCTTGTATGGTGTCCCGGGAATAGAACATACTGAGCCATCCAGATTCCGCTGCAGTAAGCACTTCTGGTAAATAACCTCGGAGGTTACTCCACATCCCGCTGGTATCACGTCCGTGCCTTCACATCCTGCAAACCGCAGAACCACCGCCGCCGTCCTCCATAGCAGAGCTGTGAAAACATTTCAGATTCGGCTTACCGCATTCCATTAGACCTCATCAAAGTCCAATCAATCTGATCGCTCCGTGTCTTCATCCCCGGCGGGAGTCCAAAATCCAACCAATGTGTTCATTAAATGTTATTTATTCAATTGTAATAATTGGTAATCCTCAGCATTTTACCGTGTCTGTTCCTCGTGTCCAATGGGAAGTAGTAATGTCTTGTCCATCCTCATACAATAAAGGGACCAAAAGAATTTCTACCTCCTAAGGAAACTTCTGTGATCTCAGTTGTGTTCTATGGCGCGATGAGAGATCACATGACATCATGGAGGATTTATATCAACTAAGAGGAGACCCACCAATCACCATATCGCCAGAAGCGCTGAGTACCAGCAGAGGGTTACATCGTGTAGATTTGGGTGTAGGGTGATACCGAAAATCGGCCAACTGAATTGGTTGTAGTGCGAGCCCTTAAAGCCTGCCGGTCTATCGCCTGAGGAAGAGGCAAAGCAACCTATATAACGGCCCTATAAATGGAATCACACGGATACAAAACTTCTAGAATCAGCTTTGTAAATTCTGCAATTAAAACTGAAATAAAGTCAATAATTACCTCTGCTTCAACTGTCTGATGCCCAGGAGGTCCCTCCCCCGAGCTGGCATTTCTGCTCTGATTGGCTTGTTTGGGATGACATCACACCTGCACACGCACAGCTCAGTGTACATTTCTAAAAACGACTGTGAACAGGCAAGTAGGTGTAGGGATCTTCTGCCCTCCTGTCTCTGGGAGGGACTTTGAAAACCCCAGAAGCAGGAGGTGAAGAGAGAGACAAAGAGCTGATCCACATGGCCTCATACACACAGGGACTGCTACTGATGCTGTTGTTCACTCAGACCAGAAGCAGAGACTATTAGTCAAGTATTCCTAATAGTTTTCCTGCAGCTGCCCATATCTTCTTGAGCGTGTATCTGAATCCTTGTGACAAACTTATCTCTGTCCTGTTATTATCTCACATGCACAGTGCCAGATAGCGCGGCCTGTGCTCCTGTATGTGTGTAGTAGTCGCCTTGCTGTATATTAGTAGGTGAACCTGTTTATTGCAATAAAGTTTCAATGCAGCTCCAGTTATTCTAGTTAACCCGGTCTCTTCTGGTCTGGGATTATATAGCTGGTTTTAGCTCAAGGCTCAATAACCAACATAGGCTAGAGCCAGGTTAGGCATCCCACGGCCACTTCTGGTAGTTAGAGGTCCTGTTGCATGAAAGATTAGACGCTACCAGGGACTAAGCACACAGTAGATAGGCTGACTCTGAGCTCCAGTGCCACACCACAGTTGATGCTGGTGAGAAGCTGCGTTCCAGGCTGGTTGGACAACAGTTGGAGGTTCTCCCCATGATTGTAGATCTTGTCTTCAGGTCTCCGACACAAAGACAGGTGCCTCAGGGGCCCCTGAAACTCGACTTTGCTGCAAAATTCATTTGGAGGGATCTCTATGAATAACTATGTATATATACCCGGGTATATGTGCACAATTCCATCAGGACCCCTATCAGGTCCTTTGCTGATAATGCCGGTCTCTGTATTGGATGTATGTACTGTTATTAACCTCTTCTTATATATCTTCTTGTATTATTTCCATACTGGTGTACATCTAAATATTTATGGCTGATGGTATATGCTGGGTGCAGTAGTACTTCTGCTCCCAATGACTTTGTTTAGGGTTACTGATTAATTTCACAGAAAATACCTTCTGTTCACAGAGGCCCTGTCCTGCGTGAAGGCGCTGTCCTGGGTGGGATCCCAGTCCTGGGTGAGGACCCTGTCCTGGGTGGAGGCCCTGAGGCCCTGCGTGAAGGCGCTGTCCTGGGTGGGATCCCAGTCCTGGGTGAGGACCCCATGCTGGGTGGAGGCCCTGTCCTGCGTGAAGGCGCTGTCCTGGGTGGGATCCCAGTCCTGGGTGAGGACTCCATGCTGGGTGGAGGCCCTGTCTTGCGTGAAGGCTCGGTACTGGGTGGGAGCCCCTGTCCTGGGTGGTGACCCTGTCCTTGGTGGGGGCTCCGTCCTGGGTGAAGGCCCTGTCTTGCGTGAAGGCTCAGTCCTGGGTGGGAACCTATTTCTGGGTGGAGGCTCTGTCCTGGGTGGCAGCCCTGTCCTGTGTTGAGGCCCTGTCCTGGGTGAAGGCCCTGTCTTGCGTGAAGGCTCAGTCCTGGGTGGGGAACCTTTCCTGGGTGGAGGCTTTGTCCTGGGTGGAGGCTCTGTCATGGGTGGAGGCCCTGTACTGGGTGGCAGTCCTGTCCTGGGCAGAAGCCCTGTCCTGGGTGGGGATCCTGTCCTTGGTGGGGGCCCTGTCCTGAGTGGGAGCTCTGTCATGGGCAGATACTCTGTCGGGGGGGGGGACCCTGTCCTAGGTAGAAGCCCAGTCCTGGGTGGAGGCTCTGTCCTAGATGGAGGCCCTGTCCTGGGTGGAGACTCTGTCCTGGGTGACGGCCCTGTCCTGGTTGGGAGCCCTGTCCTGTGTTGAGGCCCTGTCCTGGGTGGAGGCTCTGTCATGGGTGGAGGCCCTGTACTGGGTGGCAGTCCTGTACAGGGTAGAAGCCCTGTCCTGGGTGAGGGCCCTGTCCTGGGTGAAGGCCCATTCCTAGGTGGGGGCCCTGTGCTGGGTGGATGCCTTGTCATGGGCAGATACCCTGTCGGGAGGGGGGGGGGAGGGTGGGGGGGGGGGGGGGGGGGGGCTTTGACCACAAAAAAGGTGTGGAGGTTCTTTTAAAAGCAACTGCTAAATGTGACATTTATTACCAGAAAAGGTGTGAGGGTCCCACCAAGAGCAATGGGTGGGGGTGGGGTGGGGGGGGTCCTGGAGCCTACAAGTCTTAGCTGTAACTTATTTCATTGGTTGATTCCCAGATAACACTTCTGGGAAGGAGCAGCGTCCAATCAAGTCCATTTATAAGTTAGAAAACCTCCATACATGATGAGCAGTCCTGACCGCTGGAAGCCACCATTATTACCGATTAGAGGGAGCGTACTTGGCTGACCATTGCCGGCTATACCTGAGTCAGATAATGCCCCCCCCCCCCCCCCCCCCATTTCTGTCAGATAATGCCCCCCCCCATTTCTGTCCGATAATGCCCCCCTTCACCCAGAGAATTGCTGCCATGACAAATGAATCGACATTCTCATGTTTATTTTTCTTTGGTTTGTATTGGTGACACAAAAATGTGGAGAAACAAAAAGCCAAATCTGACCCATTCCACCCAGAACCCCCAAAATGGACCGGACAAAATTATTGGCACCTTCTGAAAATTGTAAGAAATAATTTAATCCCAAGTCTGTGATGTTCCTGTAATTTGTCATCATTTCCCCCGTATCCGTGACCAGGCGCTGACAACAAAAATCACACCGACAACCGGGGACAATGGGGACAAATGGCCTCCACCTTCCTGTTGGGTGTCTCTGTGGGCCACATGGAGCATGGAGGGGAGGAAGAGCAGCAAAGAATTGTCTGAGGATTGGAGGACAAAAATGGTGGAAAAACATGGACAACCTCAGGGTGACAAATCCATCTCCAGAGATCTTCATGTTTCCTGTGTCCACTGTGCGCAACATTGTCAGGACGTTTACAGCCCATGGCACTGTAGCTGATCTCCCTGGACGTGGACCAAAGAGAAAAATGGATCAAAGATTGTAACAGATTGTTGGAATGGTGAGTAAAGGACCTCCATCAACTTCCAGCCAAATCCAAGCTGACCTTCGGGCACAGGGTACACCTAAGTCAGTTTGCACTATACATCACCATCTGAATGAAAAGGGACGCTATGGGAGGAGACCCAGTAGGACCCCACCGCTGACACAGAAATATGGGAGGAGACCCAGGAGGGCCCCACCACTGACACACAAATATGGGGGGAGACCCAGGAGGACCCCACCGTTGACACAGAAATATGGGAGGAGACCCAGGAGGGCCCCACCACTGACACACAAATATGGGGGGAGACCCAGGAGGACCCCACTGCTGACACAGAAATATGGGAGGAGATCCAGGAGGACCCCACTGCTGACACAGAAATATGGGGGAGACCCAGGAGGACCCCACCGCTGACACAGAAATATGGGAGGAGACCCAGGAGGACCCCACCGCTGACACAGAAAAATGGGAGGAGATCCAGGAGGACCCCACTGCTGACACAGAAATATGGGAGGAGATCCAGGAGGACCCCACCGCTGACACAGAAATATGGGAGGAGACCCAGGAGGACTCCACCGCTGACACAGAAATATGGGAGGAGACCCAGGAGGAACCCACCGCTGACACAGAAATATGGGAGGAGACCCAGGAGGACCCCACCGCTGACACAGAAATATGGAGGAGACCCAGGAGGACCCCACCGCTGACACAGAAAATATGGGAGGAGATCCAGGAGGACCCCACTGCTGACACAGAAATATGGGAGGAGACCCAGGAGGACCCCACCGCTGACACAGAAATATGGGAGGAGACCCAGGAGGACCCCACTGCTGACACAGAAATTTAGTAGGAGACCCAGGAGGACCCCACTGCTGACACAGAAATATGGTGGGAGACCCAGGAGGACTCCACCGCTGACACAGAAATATGGGAGGAGACCCAGGAGGACCCCACCGCTGACACAGAAATATGGGAGGAGACCCAGGAGGACCCCACCGCTGACACAGAAATATGGGAGGAGACCCAGGAGGACCCTACTGCTGACACAGAAATATGGGAGGAGACCCAGGAGGACCCCACTGCTGACACAGAAATATGGGGGGAGACCCAGGAGGACCCCACTGCTGACATAGAAATATAGTGGGAGACCCAGGAAGACCCCACCGCTGATACAGAAATATGGGAGGAGACCCAGGAGGACCCCACTGCTGACACAGAAACATATTGAAAGGCAGATTGGAGTTTGCCAAAACTTACCTGAGGAAGCCAAAACCCTTCTTGGGCAAATGTACTGGGGACAGACGGAACAAAATGGGCAGTTTTTTTGGTAAAGCCCATCATTCTACTGTTATCAGAAAAAGCAATGAGGCCTTTACAGAAAAGAATCCAGTCCCTCCAGTCACACATGGTGGGGGGTCACAGTCCCTCCAGTCACACATGGTGGGGGGTCACTGATGATTTGGGGTGGCTTTGCTGCTTCAGGCACTGGATGTCTCGGCCGTGTAGATGGTATTATGAAATCTGAAGACTACCAAAGAATTACAGTGGGGTACAATGTAGGGCCCGGTGTCAGAAAGTTGGGTCTCCATCAGAGGTCAGGGGTCTTCCAGCAGGACAATGACCCAAAGCACACGTCACAAAGCCCCCAGAAATGGTTTCAGACAAAGCGCTGGAGAGGACTGAACTGGCCAGGAATGAGTCCAGATCTCCATCCCATAGAGCTCCTGTGGAGAGATCTCAGACCAGCAGTTGGGGAAAGGAACCTTCCAATCTGAGGGACCCGGAGCAGTTGGAGGAAGAAGAGTGATCCAAAATTCCAGTAGTGAGGTGGAAGAAACTCATTGATGGTGACAGGAAGACATTGATTTCAATGATTGTTTCCAAGGAGTGTGCCACCAAATATTACATGGAGGGTGCCAATAATTTTGTCCATTTTGGGGGTTTTGCTTGGAATGGGTCAGATTTGGCTTTTTGTTTCTCCACTTTTATTTAACAAACCAAAGAAATAAGAATGAGTTTGTCGAAATATTTGTCATTGCAGCAATTTTCTGGGTGAAGTGGTGCGTGATCGGACAGAAATGCCGGGGGGGGGGGGGGCAGATTTTCGGCCATGACTGTATATCACTCTTGGCTCTTGGTGTAGACGTCAATGAAATGTATGGCTTCCATTAAATCAAGCTGTAGACGGGACATGATCTATGAGGGTCTCTGATGTAGGTAGAGATGTTGGGTAATGAGTCACATGCTCCCATCTCCTGATTGCTGGGCCTCATCTAAAGGTGTGGGAAATGTTTTCATTCTTCTCCAGGCTGAAGTCAATTGGTGGAGAGGAGTCGGCTCGCCATCATCCGCACTATCTAGGTAATGACCAGGAATGAATGAAGGCCCGGCCACCACTCCTAATCAGTCAAGGATTTCCACCCCCAACTGCTGAAGGGAAATGAGGAAATTAACAGAGCCAGAGACTAATTACCCGACACGTGAGGGGTATGGTGTCCGCTAAGTGAAATTTAATAGTTTGCCGTTTAATTAGCGGCCTATTCGGTGGAAGAAGAATGAGGACGATTACTGAGCGCAGCAGCTCTGCAGATTAAATGCTCACTGGGCCATTCGATCGTCCTGAAGGCTTCAGCTACTGGACACCCCAGGATGGATCGCCATTCGTTGTCATATCTAGGAAACCACGTAGACATAGAAGTACACAGAGGAAACTTGTCCCCGGGGCACTGACATAGTGAAGCCATGGGATCAGTATGGCAGCCTGACAACATTCTGAGGAGGAGGGGTCAGGGATGGTGGCATGCTCCCAGCACAGATCTCATTATCTCAGACACTTCTCCATGTTTGACCAGCCAAGGGCCACAATGTGCAGTGATGACACCACAGAAGAAGTACTGGGAGGTCATGTGGAGAAAACCCTCGTCCTTCTCTGATGGCTATACCGGCCTTTCGCCAACATGGAGGAACCCCAGAAATAACTCCCAGGCCTCGGGGAACCCCTCCCCATCATGGCCATGTAGACATCTCCCGGGGTATTACCCTGGTGGTTAGTAAATGTCATTACAGACCGATGATGAGGTTGTAGGACCAGCGATGGAGTCACAGAGCAATCCACAGACCGCTTCTAATTTCATCTTCCTTACATTCTCATTGGAGGAGATTTATACTTTGTATCTTCGTTTATCAGGACGTACAATTAGATTGGATGAGGATTCATAAAGCAGTGAATGTGACATTCACCAAACATTGACTGGTGGTAAATCATTCACCGCCGCAAATCAATCGTATACTGTACGTTCTACGCGGCTTCTGCTTTCAGAGCATGTAGCATGTCCTGGAGGTGAAAACACATTCACTGGGAGGAGTCAGCTTCCATGAATGTTCGGTGAACGTCACATTCACTGCTTTGTATATATTCCCCTTTCCTCTTTTTGGGCCGACACTTAAAAAACATCAAAATAAATTCAAAGAGCTCCCCTCTCATAGAATGGCTGGTTATGTACAGTATGTGTTCATTCTGCTCCCACTGTGTTCATTCTGCACCCACTGTGTTCATTCTGCACCCATTCTGCTTCCATTTTGTGTCTATTCTGCGTCTATTCTTCATCCATTCTGCACCCAATCTGTGTCCATTCAGCTCCCATTCTGCGTCCATTCTGCGTCCCCTCCCATACTGCGTCCATTCAGCTCCTATTCTGCGTCCATTCAGCTCCCATACTGCGTCCATTCAGCTCTTATTCTGTGTCCATTCAGCTCCTATTCTGTGTCCATTCTGCTCCCATTCTGTGTCCATTCTGCTCCCATTCTGTGTCCATTTTGCTCCCATTCAGCTCCCATTCTGCGTCCATTCTGCTCCCATTCTGTGTCCATTCTGCTCCCATTCAGCTCCCATTCTGCGTCCATTCAGCTCCCATACTGCGTCCATTCAGCTCTTATTCTGTGTCCATTCAGCTCCTATTCTGTGTCCATTCTGCTCCCATTCTGTGTCCATTCTGCTCCCATTCTGTGTCCATTCTGCTCCCATTCTGTGTCCATTCTGCTCCCATTCTGTGTCCATTCTGCTCCCATTCTGCTCCCATTCTGCGTCCATTCTGCTCCCATTCTGCGTCCCATTCTGCTCCCATTCAGCTCCCATTCTGCGTCCATTCTGCTCCCATACTGTGTCCATTCTGCTCCCTATTCTGCGTCCATTCTGCTCCCATTCTGTGTGTTTATTCTGCATCCATTCTGTGTTCATTCAGCTCTGATTGTGTGTTCATTCTGTGTCCATTCTGCATCTATTCTGTGTCCATTCTGCATCTATTCTGTGTCCATTCTGCTCCCATTGTGTTTTTTTCTGCATCCATTCTGTGCCCATTGTGCTCCCATTCTGTGTTCATTCAGCTCCGATTGTGTGTTCATTCTGTGTCCATTGTGCTCCCATTCTGCATCCATTCTTTTTTCTTTCCGGCTGTACATGGGTATATGATGGTGAAACTGCTATCACGTGTCTCCAGATAGATTCCAGTGTTGATTGTAACCCGCCATCTTCATTATCTGTGATAAAAGGCAGATATTTCCCTTCTAGCAGATCTCTGCTCGGCTGGTTCACCTGTAGAGATGTCCTGACAACGAGCTCCGAGTATAAACATTCCGTCTCTGGGTACCGTCTGTAGTCATGTATGATAGCGGACTCTGTGGTGGGCGTCACCCCCGGACTGTATTGGAGTCGGCGGACAATGACGTGTGTTTTGCTTTGAACATTATTTTGGGAAGTAATATGAAAGATCCGGAGCAAAGTCTGTGAATTGTGGTTGGAGTTCCGCTCACCGGCATTTACTGATAGTGTGCAAGGGGGGGAGCGGCTGGTCTGGCAGGTGGTGGACTTTCCTTCATGTTCCCCATAAACTCATTGGGTGCCAAGTTTGGGTCACATGAGAGAACTGCCCCCAGATTGGAATCTTCTGGGCTACACTGGGCACCAAGGAGAAAGTCACTTTCCATCAGGGGCCACCAGCAGGGAGTACTTAACCTTAAGGTGGACCTTCAACATTATCGAAGCTGCACACCACGTACAATTGAGCAATAACTGACCTCCAGGTAACTCTCATGTCCCCGTGTCATTGTACACCTTCACTGCAACTGTTGCAATTAAGAGGGACACACCAAACCATCACCCACCCCATCTGTCCAGTGTGATGAATGGACTCTGGAGATCATGGACATTGCCATACATGTACTCTACCAAGGCCTGGGACACTGCCTTTCATGAACTCCATGGAGATTATGGACTCTGCTGTTCATGAACTCTACCAAGGCCATGGACCCTGCCATAGATGGACTATACCAAGGCCATGAACACTGCCATTCATGAACTCTATCAAGGTCATGGACACTGCCATTTGTGGACTCTATCAAGGCCATGGACCCAACCATTCATGAACTCTACCAAGGCCATGGACCCTGCCATAGATGGACTATACCAAGGCCATGAACACTGCCATTCATGAACTCTATCAAGGTCATGGACACTGCTATTTGTGGACTCTATCAAGGCCATGGACCCAACCATTCATGAACTCTACCAAGGCCATGGACCCAACCATTCATGAAACTCTACCAAGGCCATGGACCCTGCCATAGATGGACTATACCAAGGCCATGAACACTGCCATTCATGAACTCTATCAAGGTCATGGCACACTGCCATTTGTGACTCTATCAAGGCCATGGACCCAACCATTCATGAACTCTATCAAGGTCATGGACACTGCCATTTATGGACTCTTTGGAGATTATGGACTCTGCTGTTCATAGACTCTAACAAGGTTATGGACACTGCCATCCATGGACTCTACTAAGACCATGAAACACTGCCATACATGGACTCTACCAAGGCCATGTGCACCCTAGGTGAGAACTCCAGTGGCACATGCACCACGGGCTTCTCTTATTCCAGTCCCAGGCCAGAAACAGTACCATTTCACCAGTCCACCCTGAGGAAACCTGCTGGACTCTACCAAGGCCATGGACACTGCCATACATGGACTCTACCAAGGCCGTGGACAGTGCCATACATGGACTCTACCAAGGCCGTGGACAGTGCCATACATGGACTCTACCAAGGCCGTGGACAGTGCCATACATGGACTCTACCAAGGCCGTGGACAGTGCCATACATGGACTCTACCAAGGCCGTGGACAGTGCCATACATGGACTCTACCAAGGCCGTGGACAGTGCCATACATGGACTCTACCAAGGCCGTGGACAGTGCCATACATGGACTCTACCAAGGCCGTGGACAGTGCCATACATGGACTCTACCAAGGCCGTGGACAGTGCCATACATGGACTCTACCAAGGCCGTGGACAGTGCCATACATGGACTCTACCAAGGCCGTGGACAGTGCCATACATGGACTCTACCAAGGCCGTGGACAGTGCCATACATGGACTCTACCAAGGCCGTGGACAGTGCCATTCATGGACTCTACCAAGGCCGTGGGCAGTGCCATACATGGACTCTACCAAGGCCGTGGACAGTGCCATCATGGACTCTACCAAGGCCGTGGACACTGCCATTTATGGACTCTACCAAGGCCGTGGACACTGCCATTTATGGACTCTACCAAGGCCATGGACACTGCCATTTATGGACTCTACCAAGGCCATGGACACTGCCATTTATGGACTCTACCAAGGCCATGGGACACTGCCATTTATGGACTCTACCAAGGCCATGGACACTGCCATTCATGGACTCTACCAAGGCCATGGACACTGCTGTTCGTGGACTCTACCAAGATGTATGGCAGTGTCCATGGCCTTGGTAAGGTCCAGCAGCTGGTTTCTTCAGGGTGGACTGGTGGAATGGTGCTGCTCTGGCCATTGACCAGGCTGAGAGAAGCCCACGGTGTATGTGTCCTGGAGTGGCAGTCCAGGAATGCCAGAGATTCTCACCTGGGGAGCTCATTTGAGTTTATTACTTATTATTGCACCGGGGCCACTGCACTATTGCACTTTTGTCACCCCCCCCCGCCTCCTTGGCCGGGTCTTTTGGCTAGAACTGGAGGAATCTGTAGACTTGGCCAAAGGACCCACCATAGTATTGCACAATAATGGCACCAAAGCACTTTCCCTACTTCCCTGTTCCATGGGTTGGGTTGTTTCCACTTTGGCACTCACATGACTGGTGGGATGTCGGTCCTCGGACTTGAAGTGAAAGTCTTCGGGGGGGGAGTGGCCTTTTGGTCAGCTTCTTCCCCTCCCCTGGGGTCTCCCTTCAGAGGAGCCCCACCTAGTACTCGTGTAGGCCTTGGCAGGTGTCCTGATGAAAGAGGTTTCAGCTGGGAGGACCAGGAGTACCCCAGTCCCTGTCAGGAGCCTTGAGCCCCGGGGGATCAGCATCAGGGCCAGGGTCCCTTCTCTTCGGAGGAGAACCATGTGAACACCCTCGGCACTTTTATATGCTCCTGGTGTGAAGTTTTCTGTGCTTACTGCACCCCGGAGCTTCAATAAAAAGTGGTCCATATAGTGACCTCGGTGTAGTCATTCACCCTGAGGTCATCCAGAGGACAAGGGTGGGTAGATGGATGGAAGGATGGAGACATCCCTGGATGGATGGATGGATGGATGGATGGATGGATGGATGGACACCCTGAGGTCATCACAGAGGACAAGGGTGGGTAGATGGATGGAAGGATGGAGACATCCCTGGATGGATGCATGGATGGGATGGATGGACACCCTGAGGTCATCACAGAGGACAAGGGTGGGTAGATGGATGGAAGGATGGAGATATCCCTGGATGGATGGATGGATGGATGGATGGATGGACACCCTGAGGTCATCACAGAGGACAAGGGTTGGTAGATGGATGGAAGGATGGAGACATTCCTGGATGGATGGACATCACAGAGGACAAGGGTGGGTAAATGGATGGAAGGATGGAGACATCCCTGGATGGATGGATGGATGGATGGACCTCACAGAGGACAAGGGGGCGCTCTTTATGTCTGGAGGAAAAGAAATGTCATCTCCAAACACGGAAAGGTTTCTTCACAGTAAGAGCTGAGAATGTGGAATAGACTCCCTCCAGAGG
Source organism: Staurois parvus (assembly GCA_951230385.1). Classification (NCBI taxonomy): domain Eukaryota; kingdom Metazoa; phylum Chordata; class Amphibia; order Anura; family Ranidae; genus Staurois; species Staurois parvus. The sequence continues at coordinate 124,373 of CATNWA010016026.1, forward strand.
TGGGTGTGGCCAGCTCAGTGGATTGCTGGAAGATCTGGATGTACGAAATATAACACGGGGGCAGGGGAGCCGGGGAATATCCGATTATTGATCCCGGGAATATCCGATTATTGATCCCGGGAATATCCGATTATTGATCCCGGGAATATCCGATTATTGATCCAGGGAATATCCGATTATTGATCCCGGGAATATCCGATTATTGATCCAGGGAATATCCGATTATTGATCCCGGGAATATCCGATTATTGGTCCCGGGAATATCCGATTATTGATCCCGGGAATATCCGATTATTGATCCAGGGAATATCCGATTATTGATCCCGGGAATATCCGATTATTGATCCAGGGAATATCCGATTATTGATCCTGGGAATATCCGATTATTGATCCAGGGAATATCCGATTATGGATCCGGGAATATCCGATTATTGATCCTGGGAATATCCGATTATTGATCCAGGGAATATCCGATTATTGATCCCGGGAATATCCGATTATTGATCCAGGGAATATCCGATTATTGATCCAGGGAATATCCGATTATTGATCCAGGGAATATCCGATTATTGATCCTGGGAATATCCGATTATTGATCCCGGGAATTATTATCCGATTATTGATCCAGGGAATACCCGATTATTGATCCCGGGAATATCCGATTATTGATCCCGGGAATATCCGATTATTGATCCCGGGAATATCAGATTATTGATCCCGGGAATATCCGATTATTGATCCCGGGAGTATCCAATTATTGATCCAGGGAATACCCGATTATTGATCCCGGGAGTATCCGATTATCTGATCCTGGGAATATCCGATTATTGATCCCGGGAGTATCCGATTATTGATCCCGGGAATATCCGATTATTGATCCAGGGAATATCCAATTATTGATCCAGGGAATATCCGATTATTGATCCCGGGAATATCCGATTATTGATCCCGGGAGTATCCGATTATTGATCCCGGGAATACCAGATTATTGATCCCGGGAATACCGATTATTGATCCCGGGAGTATCCGATTATTGATCCCGGAATACCCGATTATTGATCCCGGGAGTATCCGATTATTGATCCCGGGAATATCCGATTATTGATCCCGGGAGTATCCGATTATTGATCCCGGGAAATACCCGATTATTGATCCCGGGAGTATCCGATTATTGATCCCGGGAATATCCCGGGAATATCCGATTATTGATCCAGGGAATATCCGATTATTGATCCCGGGAATATCCGATTATTGATCCAGGGAATATCCAATTATTGATCCAGGGAATATCCGATTATTGATCCAGGGAATATCCAATTATTGATCCCAGGAATATCCGATTATTGATCCCGGGAATATCCGATTATTGATCCCGGGAATACCCGATTATTGATCCAGGGAATATCCGATTATTGATCCCGGGATATCCGATTATTGATCCAGGGAATATCCGATTATTGATCCCGGGAATATCCGATTATTGATCCAGGGGGAATATCCGATTATTGATCCCGGGAATATCCGATTATTGATCCAGGGAATATCCGATTATTGATCCCGGGAATATCCGATTATTGATCAGGGAATATCCGATTATTGATCCAGGGAATATCCGATTATTGATCCGGGAATATCCGATTATTGATCCAGGGAATATCCGATTATTGATCCAGGGAATATCCGAATATTGATCCAGGGAATATCCGATTATTGATCCAGGGAATATCCGATTATTGATCCCGGGAATATCCGATTATTGATCCAGGGAATACCCGATTATTGATCCCGGGAATACCCGATTATTGATCCCGGGAATATCCGATTATTGATCCCGGGAATATCAGATTATTGATCCCGGGAATATCCGATTATTGATCCCGGGAGTATCCAATTATTGATCCAGGGAATACCCGATTATTGATCCCGGGAGTATCCGATTATTGATGGGAATATCCGATTATTGATCCCGGGAGTATCCGATTATTGATCCCGGGAATATCCGATTATTGATCCAGGGAATATCCGATTATTATGATCCAGGGAATATCCGATTATTGATCCCCGGGAATATCCGATTATTGATCCCGGGAATATCCGATTATTGATCCCGGGAATACCAGATTATTGATCCCGGGATATACACGATTATTGATCCCGGGAGTATCCGATTATTGATCCCGGGAATATTGATCCCCGATTATTGATCCCGGGAGTATATCCGATTATTGATCCCGGGATCCGATATTGATCCCGGGATTATTGATCCGGGAATATCCGATTATTGATCCCGGGAATACCCGATTATTGATCCCGGGAGTATCCGATTATTGATCCCGGGAATATCCGATTATTGATCGAGGGAATATCCAATTATTGATCCCGGGAATATCCGATTATTTGATCCAGGGAATATCCAATTATTGATCCAGGGAAATATCCGAATTATATTGATCCAGGGAATATCCAATTATTGATCCAGGGAATATCCGATTATTGATCCAGGGAATATCCGATTATTGATCCCGGGAATATCCCGGGAATATCCGATTATTGATCCAGGGAAATATTGATCCGATTATTGATCCCGGGAATATCCGATTATTGATCCAGGGAATATCCGATTATTGATCCCGGGAGTATCCGATTATTGATCCAGGGAATATCCGATTATTGATCCCGGGAATATCCGATTATTGATCCCGGGAGTATCCGATTATTGATCCCGGGAATATCCGATTATTGATCCCGGGAATATCCGATTATTGATCCAGGGAATATCCGATTATTGATCCGGGAATATCCGATTATTGATCCAGGGAATATCCAATTATTGATCCAGGGAATATCCGATTATTGATCCCGGGGAATACCGATTATTGATCCCGGGAATACCCGATTATTGATCCGGGAGTATATCCGATTATTGATCCCGGGGAATATCCGATTATTGATCCCGGGAATATCCGATTATTGATCCCGGGAATATCCGATTATTGATCCCGGGAATACCCGATTATTGATCCCGGGAGAATATCCGATTATTGATCCTGGGAATATCCGATTATTGATCCCGGGAGTATCCGATTATTGATCCCGGGAATATCCGATTATTGATCCAGGGAATATCCCAGGGAATTTTTGATCCTGGGAATATCCGATTATTGATCCAGGGAATATCCAATTATTGATCCAGGGAATATCCGATTATTGATCCAGGGAATATCCGATTATTGATCCCGGGAATATCCGATTATTGATCCCAGGAATATCCGATTATTGATCCCGGGAATACCCAATTATTGATCCAGGGAATATCCGATTATTGATCCCGGGAATATCCGATTATTGATCCCGGGAGTATCCGATTATTGATCCAGGAATGATCCGATTATTGATCCAGAGAATATCTGATTATTGATCCCAAGAATATCTGATTATTGATCCAGGGAATGTCCCGATTATTGATCCAGAGAATATCTGATTATTAGATCCCAAGAATATCCGATTATTGATCCAGGGAATATCCGATTATTGATCCAGGGAATATCCGATTATTGATCCAGGTAATATCTAATTATTGAACAAAAGAATATCTGATTATTGATCCAAGGAATATCTGATTATTGATCCAGGGAATATCCAAATATTGAAACTAGAGGATGTCTGATTATTGGTTCAGGGAATATCTCATTATTGATCCAAGGAATATTTGATTGCCTCCTGAGGGATTGGGAAGGGATATTTCCCCTGCTGGAGTGAACTGGATGATGCTTTATCGTTTTTTGCCTTCCCTGGATCAGCTGTATATAGGATTGTGTATATGGAGGTTGTATGTTGGCTGCACTGGATGGTCTTGTATCTTTTTTTTGACCGGCATCACAAATGGACCGATACCATGAACAATATTAATACCTAGAATGTGAGCCTTGCAGCCACATGAGTAGAAGTTGTATTTACCACCCAACAGACATCCAACATTTGATGCTCGAGGCTCTTCCTCTAAACTCTGAAGATATAAAGTTCCCCAATTATGATCTCCAAATCCAATCTTTGTACAACACAAATCTCCACATGAACTTTCCATAGAGATGATAATCCTGTATTGTCCAATTATGGGCCAAGAAGATGGAAATCCACCTCAACCCCTAATCCGCAGGAGCGCCATAGTCAGTCTGCGATGTTCTGTGTCTGACGAATAATTGGGGATCCATTTCATCCGGCTCAGAAGACAAATCCGTGTCAGGAATTCATTTCTGTTCATGCAGACAAAGGAAACCTCTGACTCCACATTCACAAGACCGAGGCATGTCAGTGTCCCCAACTCGAATTCTATCGTGATCTGCCTTCTGTGAGTCAATACAAGTCATTTCACGTGTCTGTTCACTTTTCAGGATTATTGGATGTATGAATACCATAAAAATATGTATGTAGTCACAAAGGGATGTTCTAGCTTGCCTGACACAGATCAGCCCCTGATGCAGCCTCTCACCTGGTGACTTTCTACAAAGTTACAATGTACAGTCTGATCACTGGGGGAGGGGACACTGAGGAAATGACCCCTCCTCCTCCTACAAAGTTACAATGTACAGTGTGATCACTGGGGGAGGGGACACTGAGGAAATGACCCCTCCTCCTCCTACAAAGTTACAATGTACAGTGTGATCACTGGGGGAGGGGACACTGAGGAAATGACTCCTCCTCCTTCTACAAAAATACAATATACAGTCTGATCACTGGGGGAGGGGGACACTGAGGAAATGACTCCTCCTCCTTCTACAAAGTTACAATGTACAGTCTGATCACTGGGGGAGGGGAGACTGAGGAAATGACTCCTCCTCCTACAAAGTTACAATGTACAGTCTGATCACTGGGGGAGGGGAGACTGAGGAAACGCCTCCTCCTCCTACAAAGTTACAATGTACAGTCTGATCACTGGGGGAGGGGAGACTGAGGAAATGACTCCTCCTCCTACAAAGTTACAATGTACAGTCTGATCACTGGGAGAGGGGAGACTGAGGAAACGCCTCCTCCTCCTCCTACAAAGTTACAATGTACAGTCTGATCACCGGGGGAGGAGACTGAGGAAACGCCTCCTCCTCCTACAAAGTTACAATGTACAGTCTGATCACTGGGGGAGGGGAGACTGAGGAAATGGCTCCTCCTCCTTCTACAAAGTTACAATGTACAGTCTGATCACTAGGGGAGGGGAGACTGAGGAAATGCCTCCTCCTCCTCCTTCTACAAAGTTACAATGTACAGTCTGATCACTGGGGGAGGGGAGACTGAGGAAATGCCTCCTCCTCCTTCTACAAAGTTACAATGTACAGTCTGATCACTAGGGGAGGGGAGACTGAGGAAATGACTCCTCCTCCTTCTACAAAGTTACAATGTACAGTCTGATTACTGGGGGAGGAGACTGAGGAAATGACTCCTCCTCCTTCTACAAAGTTACAATGTACAGTCTGATCACTGAGGGGGGGGGGACTGAGGAAATGCCTCCTCCTCCTTCTACAAAGTTACAATGTACAGTCTGATCACTGGGGGAGGGGAGACTGAGGAAATGCCTCCTCCTCCTTCTACAAAGTTACAATGTACAGTCTGATCACTGGGGGAGGAGACTGAGGAAATGACTCCTGCTCCTTCTACAAAGTTACAATGTACAGTCTGATCACTGGGGGAGGGGAGACTGAGGAAATGCCTCCTCCTCCTCCTTCTACAAAGTTACAATGTACAGTCTGATCACTGGGGGAGGGGACTGAGGAAATGCCTCCTCCTTCTACAAAGTTACAATGTACAGTCTGATCACTGGGGGAGGGGAGACTGAGGAAATGGCTTCTCCTCCTTCTACAAAGTTACAATGTACAGTCTGATCACTGGGGGAGGGGGACTGAGGAAATGCCTCCTTCTGCCTGCAGCAGACAAAGTCCCTGACTGGCACTCGGGAGGCTCTTCGATGATGAAATGTGCAGACAGATTGATTTGTTCTATATTAGGACATTTCTGGAATTTCTCGATGGAATTGATTGGTTGGTGGGGCTCTGTAGCAGTCATGTGACTTTCTATGGTCGGTCATTTCCTAGTTCCGGGTTGGATGGATGAAGGCTGATGTGCGGCGAATGTGGAGCCGGTTTAGTCTCCTGCGGAGAGTTCATCTGTTTTCATGATAAATCTCCTCCATTCTGTGTCCTTACATCTTCCAGAGATGAGAAGCTGCTGCTTCTTCCCGTCTTCCTGACACCATGGAAATGAAATGATCTCCTCCATGCAGCTCGCAGCTTCCCGCCATAGTCACATCTCCTCCCATTACCTCCTCCATGCAGCTCGCAGCTTCCCGCCATAGTCACGTCTCCTCCCATTACCTCTCCATGCAGCTCGCAGCTTCCCGCCATAGTCACATCTCCTCCGATTACTTCCTCCATGCAGCTCGCAGCTTCCCACCATAGTCACGTCTCCTCCCATTACCTCCTCCATGCAGCTCTCGCAGCTTCCCGCCATAGTCACGTCTCCTCCCATTACCTCCTCCATGCAGCTCGCAGCTTCCCGCCATAGTCACATCTCCTCCCATTACCTCTCCTCAGCTCGCAGCTTTCCCGCCATAGTCATCATCTCCTCCCAATAACTCCTTCCATGCAGCTCGCAGCTTCTCCTGCCATAGTCACATCTCCTCCGATTACTTCCTCCATGCAGCTCACAGCTTCCTGCCATAGTCACATCTCCTCCCATTACCTCCTCCATGCAGCTCGCAGCTTCCCGCCATAGTCACATCTCCTCCCATTACTTCCTCCATGCAGCTCGCAGCTTCCGCCATAGTCACATCTCCTCCCATTACCTCCTCCATGCAGCTCGCAGCTTCCCGCCATAGTCACGTCCTCTCCCTCCCAATCACTCCTCCATGCAGCTCGCAGCTTCCTGCCATAGTTACATCTCCTCCCATAACCTCCTCCATGCAGCTGCAGCTTCCCGCCATAGTCACATCTCCTCCCAATTACCTCCTCCATGCAGCTCGCAGCTTCCCGCCATAGTCACGTCTCCTCCCATTACCTCCTCCATGCAGCTCGCAGCTTCCTGCCATAGTCACACTCCTCCCAATAACTCCTACATGCAGCTTGCAGCTTCCCGCCATAGTCAGTCTCCTCCACAATCACTCCTGCCTCGCAGCTTCCCGCCATAGTCACATCTCCTCCCATAACTCCTCCATGCAGCTCGCAGCTTCCCGCCATAGTCACGTCTCCTCCCATTACCTCCTCCATGCCAGCTCGCAGCTTCCCGCCATAGTCACGTCTCCTCACTTACCTCCCCATGCCGCTAAAGAGGGACGCCGCATGCAGGCCACTTCACCCTACCTGTAAGTAAATAAATATAATGGTGCCTATGGAAAGAAAGAGAAAAAATAGAGAAAAAATAGAGAAAAAATATAGAAAATAATCCGCTCCGTGAGGACGTCGATGACGAAACGCGTAGGGCGGAGCTTGATTGATGTGACGTCATTACGTTTTCCAGCGAGCTACTGCGCATGGGTCGAGTGGCTGGGTTCGTTTTCATTGTGATTCCTGTATGCTGCTGACGCCGGTGTCGGCTGGGACACCTTTTTTGAGATAAGTGCAATGAGTGCCTAATAAAGGAAGCTGTTTTATAATAATAATGCACCATGAAGTTCTTTTGTTTTCTTCCGAGTGTCCTGGCATTTCCCCTCTTGGATACGATTAGGGTAACTTTTTTGGAGAAGTGGATTTCCTTGATGGGATTTGATTCCAGAGCATTCGCTCCATTTGAAATTGGTCAGCTTGGATCTGAGTTCTGCAGAATATTACTCCCTTTTTATATATAATTATATATTGTGTTATGTGCCACTTCACCCGACCGCTACAGAGGGACGTCGCATGCAGGCCACTTCACCCGACCGCTACAGAGGGACGCCGCATGCAGGCCACTTCACCCCACCGCTACAGAGGGACGTCGCATGCAGGCCACTTCACCCGACCGCTACAGAGGGACGCCGCATGCAGGCCACTTTTCACCCGACGCTACAGAGGGACGCCGCATGCAGGCCACTTCACGACCGCGCTACAGAGGGACGTCGCATGCAGGCCAGGCCACTTCACCCGACCGCTACAGAGGGACGCCGCATGCAGGCCACTTCACCCGACCGCTACAGAGGGACGCGCATCCACTTCACCCGACCGCTACAGAGGGACGTCGCTGCAGGCCACATAACCCGACCGCTACAGAGGGACGCCGCATGCAGGCCACTTCTCCCCGACCGCTACAGAGGGACGCCGCATGCAGGCCACTTCACCCGACCGCTACAGAGGGACGCCGCATGCAGGCCACTTCACCCGACCGCTACAGAGGGACGCCGCATGCAGGCCACTTCACCCGACCGCGGTTACAGAGGGACGCCGCATGCAGGCCACTTCACCCGACCGCTACAGAGGGACGTCGCATGCAGGCCACTTCACCCGACCGCTACAGAGGGACGCCGCATGCAGGCCACTTCACCCGACCGCTACAGAGGGACGCCGCATGCAGGCCACTTCACCCGACCGCTACAGAGGGACGTCGCATGCAGGCCACATAACCCGACCGCTACAGAGGGACGCCGCATGCAGGCCACTTCACCCGACCGCTACAGAGGGACGCCGCATGCAGGCCACTTCACCCGATCCGCTACAGAGGGACGCCGCATGCAGGCCACTTCACCCGACCGCTACAGAGGGACGTCGCATGCAGGCCACTTCACCCAACCGCTACAGAGGGACGCCGCATGCAGGCCACTTCACCCGTCCGCTACAGAGGGACGCCGCATGCAGGCCACTTCACCCGACCGCTACAGAGGGACGCCGCATGCAGGCCACTTCACCCGACCGCTACAGAGGGACGCCGCATGCAGGCCACTTCACCCGACCGCTACAGAGGGACGCCGCATGCAGGCCACTTCACCCGACCGCTACAGAGGGACGCCGCATGCAGGCCACATAACCCAACCGCTACAGAGGGACGCCGCATGCAGGCCACTTCACCCGACCGCTACAGAGGGACGTCGCATGCAGGCCACTTCACCCGACCGCTACAGAGGGACGTCGCATGCAGGCCACTTCACCCGTCCGCTACAGAGGGACGCCGCATGCAGGCCACTTCACCCGACCGCTACAGAGGGACGCCGCATGCAGGCCACTTCACCCGACCGCTACAGAGGGACGTCGCATGCAGGCCACTTCACCCGTCCGCTACAGAGGGACGTCGCATGCAGGCCACTTCACCCGACCGCTACAGAGGGACGCCGCATGCAGGCCACTTCACCCCGACCGCTACAGAGGGACGTCGCATGCAGGCCACTTCACCCGACCCGCTACAGAGGGACGTCGCATGCAGGCCACTTCACCCGTCCGCTACAGAGGGACGTCGCATGCAGGCCACTTCACCCGACCGCTACAGAGGGACGCCGCATGCAGGCCACTTCACCCGACCGCTACAGAGGGACGTCGCATGCAGGCCACTTCACCCGACCGCTACAGAGGGACGTCGCATGCAGGCCACTTCACCCGACCGCTACAGAGGGACGTCGCATGCAGGCCACTTCACCCGACCGCTACAGAGGGACGTCGCATGCAGGCCACTTCACCCGACCGCTACAGAGGGACGTCGCATGCAGGCCACTTCACCCAACCGCTACAGAGGGACGTCGCATGCAGGCCACTTCACCCGACCGCTACAGAGGGACGCCGCATGCAGGCCACTTCACCCGACCGCTACAGAGGGACGCCGCATGCAGGCCACTTCACCCGACCGCTACAGAGGGACGCCGCATGCAGGCCACTTCACCCGTCCGCTACAGAGGGACGCCGCATGCAGGCCACTTCACCCGACCGCTACAGAGGGACGCCGCATGCAGGCCACTTCACCCGACCGCTACAGAGGGACGTCGCATGCAGGCCACTTCACCCGACCGCTACAGAGGGACGTCGCATGCAGGCCACTTCACCCGACCGCTACAGCGAATGTCTCCATCCCAAGCATCCATCCATCCATCCATGTCTCCATCCATCCATCCATCCATGTCTCCTTCCATCCATCCATGTCTCCATCCATCCATCCATGTCTCATTCCATCCATCCATGTCTCCATCCATCTATCCATCCATCCATGTCTCCATCCATCCATCCATGTCTCATTCCATCCATCCATGTCTCCATCCATCCATCCATGTCTCCATCCATCCATCCCCATGTCTCCATCCATCCATCCATCCATCCATGTCTCCATCCATCCATGTCTCCTTCCATCCATCCATGTCTCCATCCATCCATCCATGTCCATCCATCCATCCATCCATGTCTCCTTCCATCCATCCATGTCTCCATCCATCCATCCATGTCTCCTTCCATCCATCCATGTCTCCTTCCATCCATCCATGTCTCCATCCATCCATCCATGTCTCCTTCCATCCATCCATGTCTCCATCCATCCATCCATCCATCCATGTCTCCATCCATCCATCCATCCATGTCTCCTTCCATCTATCCATGTCTCCATCCATCCATCCATGTCTCCTTCCATCCATCCATGTCTCCATCCATCCATCCATCCATGTCTCCATCCATCCATCCATGTCTCCTTCCATCCATCCATGTCTCCTCCATCCATCCATCCATCCATCCATGTCTCCTTCCATCTATCCATCCATGTCTCCATCCATCCATCCTTTCCTCCATCCATCCATCCATGTCTCCTTCCATCCTTTCCTCCATCCATCCATCCATCCATCCATCCGTCCATGTCTCCATCCATCCATCCATCCATCCATCCATGTCTCCTTCCATCCCTTTCCTTCATCCATCCATCCATGTCTCCTTCCATCTTCCATCCATTCCTCCATCCATCCATCCATCCATCCATCCATCCATCCATGTCTCCTTCCATCCATCCATCCATCCATGTCATCCATCCATGTCTCCATGTCTCCATCCATCCATCCATCCATCTCGTCCATGTCTCCCCATCCTTTCCTCCATCCATCCATCCATCCATGTCTCCTTCCATCCTTTCCTTCATCCATCCATCTATCCATGTCTCCATCCATCCATCCCTCCATCCATCCATCCTTTCCTCCATCCATCCATCCATGTCTCCTTCCATCCTCCCTTCCATCCTTTCCATCCATCCATCCATGTCTCCCCATCCTTTCCATCCATCCATCCCCCCATCCATCCATGTCCCCATCCCTCCATCCATCCATGCCCCCATCCATCCATGTCCCCATCCCTCCATCCATCCCTCCCTCCATCCATGTCCCCATCCCTCCATCCATCCCTCCCTCTCCATGCTTTATTTTGTAGAGAAATCATTTTGAGGCCCGAGGCTGAGCGGTGTCCCCCCTACACGGAACATTCATACAGGGAGGTGCGCGGTGCCCCGGGACAGAGAGACTCTGTATATCACTCAGCTACATGCACCGCACATCTCCCTCCGGGGTTCCTCCTTAACGTGGACCTTCCACAAGGACAATTCTGCCACAAAGTCAGTGTGAGCCGTAAACGGCCTTCAGCGCGGCTCCTGTTGCTGGAGGTGGCCATTTTGTTGAAGCCCAGCAGTCAAAGCGGAACTAAACCTTCCTCTCCTGTACAGCCCAGGAAGCCGCCATTGGATCTGCAGTTGCCATGGAGCTGCACGTGGGATCAGTTATGACTCTTGATGATTTTGTTGAGAACACAAGCAACTGTGACAGTCGGCGTTCCTGGCCGATAATGTCGCTGTTAGCTGACACTGTCCAATCCATGGGTTTAGTTCCACTTCAGACTGTCGGCAGATTGGCCTCTAAAAATAGAGAGCAACTGAGCATGTGCAGAGGGGGTGGGGCAGAGTATTGTTGGACTGCACCCACTATAGGCACACATCTATGTAGTACCCGCTATGTTAGATAGGGGGAGCTAGATGGAGTCAAGAGAGGCTCTGCAGATCAGTCCCTTGATACCTCCCTCTGCTCTAGAATTTTAGAGAAGAGTTTAGAAGTCAGTGGGCAGGGGTGAGGAGGGGCTGGTCTGCATACTCAAGGGACTCTGGCCAATCCCCAGGCAGGAGGCTTGGCATGGGGTCAGGACAGCCCTAAAGTATGACCGAGCCTGCTCAGAGGCAGCGAGAGATGTGAGGAAGGTGGAGATGCAGGAGCCTGGGAGGAGGCCCGGTGGGAAGTGGCCTACCTACAGGCTAGGACCTGGACAGGAGGATCACTCAGCCTCACCAGTCCCTGGGGGGAGGACTACCCGAGGCGCCAACAAAGGAGCCAGCCCAGCAGAAGACCTGAAGGCAGCCACCTACCTACACCAGCTCACAGGACTGAGACTGAGTGGTCCTACACCCCCTGGGCCAGCGAAGGGGCAAAGAGCGCTCTGGGGGGAAACCTGACTCACTGCTTACCCGGGACTAAGGAGGCAAGCACTGGTTTCCCTTGTCCACGGATTCCTCCAGACAGCTGGATGGAGGACAACGGTCTGGGGTCTGAGGTGGTACCCCGGGAGAGGTGGAGAGTTCGGTGCTGAGGAGTTGTCCTCACATTGCTGTCCCTTGGGCATCCTATACACCCCCCAACCCCAGCCAATTCAATTCTCCTAATAAAATCCAGAAGAACGAGGACTGGTCACTGTCACTGTTGCCTGGCAATGCAGGACTATAGGGGGACCCCAATCTCTAGTGACTCCTAAGGGGTAGTGCTACAGTTACATTTCCAAGCTAGACCTGCAGAAGGGGCCGACCTCATCCAGCAGGACCAACGTCATCCAGCAAGACCGAAGTCATCCAGCAGGACCGACGTCATCCAGCAGGACCGACGTCATCCAGCAAGACCGAAGTCATCCAGCAGGACCGAAGTCATCCAGCAGGACCGACGTCATCCAGCAGGACCGACGTCATCCAGCAAGACCGACGTCATCCAGCAGGACCGACATCATCCAGCAGGACCGACGTCATCCAGCAGGACCGACATCATCCAGCAGGACCGACGTCATCCAGCAGGACCGACGTCATCCAGCAAGACCGAAGTCATTCAGCAGGAACGATGTCATGCAGCAGGACCGATGTCATCCATCAGGACCGAAGTCATCCAGCAGGACCAACATCATCCAGCAGGACCGAAGTCATCCAGCAGGACCGAAGTCATCCAGCAGGATCGACGTCATCCAGCAGGACCGAAGTCATCCAGCAGGACCGACGTCATCCAGCAGCACCAAAGTCATCCAGCAGGACCGATGTCATCCAGCATGACCAACCTCATCCAGCAAGACCGAAGTCATCCAGCAGGACTGACGTCATCCAGCAGGATCGACGTCATCCAGCAAGACCAAAGTCATTCAGTAAGAATGATGTCATGCAGCAGGACCGATGTCATCCAACAGAACCGAAGTCATCCAGCAGGATCGACGTCATCTAGCAGGATCGACGTCATCCAGCAGGACTGAAGTCATCCAGCAGGATCGACGTCATCCAGCAGGACCGAAGTCATCCAGCAGGACCGACGTCATCCAGCAGGACCGACGTCATCCAGCAGGACCAAAATCATCATATCACGCCTGGACAGCGGTAGTAGCCCCGAGTTGAGGGCAGCGCCTGCCCAGGGACATGGAGTGCAGCCTGGCTGGTCCAACCCAAGGGGCCACTTGGAGGAGTGTAGACGTAGGCCCTACACTAGAACCTCTCCTATGGAACCTCTCCTCTGGATCCTCTCCTCTGGAATCTCTCCTCTGGACCCTCTCCTCTGGACCCTCTCCGCTATAATCTCTCCTCTGGAACCTCTCCTCTGTAATCTCTCCTCTGGACCCTCTCCTCTGGAACCTCTCCTCTGGAACCATTCCTATGTAACCTCTCCTCTGGAATCTCTCCTCTGGACCCTCTCCTCTGGAACCTCTCCTCTGTAATCTCTCCTCTGGAACCACTCCTCTGCAACCTCTCCTCTGGAACCTCCCCTCTGGAACCTCCCCTCTGGATCCTCTCCTCTGGAACCTCTCCTCTGTAATCTCTCCTCTGGACCCTCTCCTCTGGAACCTCTCCTCTGGAACCATTCCTATGTAACTCTCCTCTGGAATCTCTCCTCTGGACCCTCTCCTCTGGAACCTCTCCTCTGTAATCTCTCCTCTGGAACCACTCCTCTGCAACCTCTCCTCTGGAACCTCCCCTCTGGAACCTCTGCTCTGGAACCTCTCCTCTGTAATCTCTCCTCTGGAACCTCTCCTCTGTAATCTCTCCTCTGGAACCACTCCTCTGCAACCTCCCCTCTGGAACCTCCCCTCTGGATCCTCTCCTCTGGAACCTCTCCTCTAGAACTTCCCCTCTGTAATCTCTCCTCTGGACTCTCTCCTCTGGAACCTCTCCTCTGGAACCACTCCTCTGCAACCTCTCCTCTGGAACCTCTCCCTACCCCTAGTGCTGTCCCTGGCAGGCAGGTATCCGGTCCCTACACTACACACTTCACAGATACGGGGCACAATCTGGGGGCAAAAGACTCTGCTTGACCTGAACATTGGCCACCAGCACTGTAGCCGTCCTGAACATCACTCCAGGGGACCAGGGAAACCATAAAGAGACCAAGATTCTCTGGACTTCCTCTCCAGCAGCAATACCCCTCCAGATGAGCGCCACCTACAGTGGAGGAAAGGGACTGCACCTGCCTACACTTCGATACCCCAAATTCGGGAACCTAAACTGGCCAATCAGTGAACACACCTCAGCAAGGCCACCCCAACAATACCAGCAGCAGCCTGCAGACAGGGGGCAGTATTTGGCTCCTTCCTACTCCAGTAACCATTGGAAAGTCCAAGGAATGTTCTTTGAATAGAATCCTCTCAGGGTGTCGCTGGCTGAATTCTAGAGCCTGACATGAGCTGCTGGATTCTGTTGGGTGCTGAGAACGCAGACTGGAACGTCTCCAGGAATCTGCAAATATATAAACTTTCCTCATTTCTTCAAAATGTACAAATTATTTTAGTATGTGATGACAAACGAACGCCTGGAATCCCAGCAGTGGCCGCGATCGATCGTTCTACCTGCAATCCATGTACTGGACGTGAGATTCCTTTTGTTATCAATCAAAATTCGGACAAAATTTTCATTATTCAGAGATTCCGAATCATTGTAGTAACAAATTTTCAACAAATCCGAAATAAATTATAATGAAACAAAATAATGTAACAACATCATTAATTGTCCAAATTTATTCCTTACTGTATTTGTTACAATATGTTTCCATTTTGAATTTGAATTTATTTTCGGATTCATTTTTGAATCCGAAAATAAATTCAAATTCAAAATGGAAACATATTGTAACAAATACAGTAAGGAATAAAAGAGAAGAAAGATGATTCCTACCGAGGCTGCCGAATAGAATAGAAGAAAACAGAACTGAATAGAATAGAAAAGAATAGAATAAAATAGAGCAAATATAGCCGTCTCCTGAAATTCAAAATGCAGACTGATTTGATTACACTGAATATATCTTCAATCTCTCCCTCTCTTCCGGCGCATTCCCCTCCCCTCTGAAACATGCGCACATCACCCCCATACCTAAAAATCCCTCCCTGGATCCCACCGACCTGAACAACCTTAGACCCATCTCCCTGCTGCCATTTACATCCAAACTCCTCGAGCGCCTAGTCTACAATCACCTGAGTTCCCACCTCACCGACACCAACCTCCTCCATCCCCTACAGTCCGGCTTCTGTCCCCTACACTCCACCGAAACCCCCCTACACTCCACCGAAACCCCCCCTACACTCCACCGAAACCACCCTACACTCCACCGAAACCCCCCTACACTCCACCGAAACCCCCCTACACTCCACCGAAACCGAAACACCGCCCTACACTCCACCGAAACTGCCCTACACTCCACCGAAACCCCCTACACTCCACCGAAACCCCCCTACTCACCTCACCAGCGACCTGCTAACCGCCAAAGCTAACGGCCACTACTCAGTCCTCCTACTCCTTGACCTCTCCGCGGCCTTCCACACAGTCCACCACCCCCTCCTCCTTACTAAACTACACTCCCTCGGCCGCAGAGACTCCGCCCTCTCCTGGCTCTCATCCTACCTGTCACAGCGCTCCTTCAGTGTTACCTATAACGCTGCCACCTCCCCCTCACTCCCCCTCTCTGTTGGGGTCCCCCAAGGCTCTGTCCTCGGGCCCCTTCTCTTCTCCATCTACACCTCCTCCCTTGGCCAACTCATACACTCTCACGGCTTCAACTACCAACTCTATGCCGACGACACACAAATCTATCTCTCAACCCCCCACCTCACCCCCTCAGTCTCCGCCCCCTCACCTCACCCCTTCAGTCTCCGCCCGAATCACCCACCTACTGAACGACATATCAGACTGGATGTCACTCCACTTCCTCAAATTAAACCTTTCCAAAACCGAGCTCCTAGTCTTCCCCCCAGCCCGTGCCCCCCCCCCCCCCCCCACTGACTTCTCCATCACGTCCAACATCAGTCCCGCCCCACAAGCCAAAGTCCTAGGTGTCACCCTGGACTCAAACCTGTCCTTCCAACCCCATGTCCAATCACTAACAAACTCATGCAGGCTCCACTACTGCAACTCCCTCCTCACTGGCCTGCCTCGCCGCTGGCTATCCCCGCTTCAGTCCATCCTGAATACAGCCGCCAGACTCATCTGCCTTACCAACCGCTCCGTATCCGCCACCCCCCCCCCTCTGCCACTCCCTCCACTGGCCTCCGTTCAGCGCCCTCCACCCCTCTCTGCCAATCCCTCCACTGGCCTCCACTCAGTGTCCTCCACCCCTCTCTGCCAATCCCTCCACTGGCCTCCACTCAGTGTCCTCCACCCCTCTCTGCCAATCCCTCCACTGGCCTCCACTCTGTGTCCTCCATCCCTCTCTGCCAATCCCTCCACTGCCTCCACTCAGTGTCCTCCACCCCCCTCTGTCATTCCCTCCACTGGCCTCCACTCAGTGTCCTCCACCCCTCTCTGCCAATCCCTCCACTGGCTTCCGATTGCCCAACGGATCAAATTCAAACTACTAACATTGACGTACAAAGCCGTCCACCATACTGCCCCAAACTACATCACCGACCTAATATCCAAATACCACCCAACACGCACACTCCGCTCCTCACAAGACCTCCTTCTCTCTAGTTCCCTGGTCTCCTCCCCCACGCCCGACTGCAGGACTTCTCCAGGGCTTCCCCCATCCTCTGGAACTCACTGCCCCAACCCATCAGACTGTCACCTACTCTCCTCTCCTTTAGGTGCACCCTGAAAACCCATCTCTTCAGGAAAGCCTACCCCACCCTCACCTAAAAACTGACCTCCCACCACTCCATCCCCCACAGCCACTTCCTCCTGTACCACTACCCCCTCCCTCCTAGATTGTAAGCTCCCAGGATCAGGGCCCTCGCACCCCTCTTGTATTGTATTGTTACCGTATTGTCTCATGTTCTGTCCCCACTATATTGTACAGCGCTGAGCAAACCTTCTGCCGCCATATAAATCCTGTATAATAATAATAATAATAATAATAATAATAATAATAAAACGAATATTTCTAACTTAACAAACAAATCCAGAACGCAGCGAATGTTTCCGTCGCGCCCATCCACACTGCACAGTATTGTAGAGCCGTATTATTATACATATTATGGAGAACGATCCTGCAGTTGGGTTCCTATAAATTCAATTTCTTCCACTAATCTGAGCAGAGCCGTGTGTGTGACACCATCAGAGCCGTGTGTGTGACACCATCAGAGCAGTGTGTGTGACACCATCAGAGCCGTGTGTGTGACACCATCAGAGCCGTGTGTGTGACACCATCAGAGCCGTGTGTGTGACACCATCAGCCGTGTGTGTGACACCATCAGAGCCGTGTGTGTGACACCATCAGAGCCGTGTGTGTGACACCATCAGAGCCGTGTGTGTGACACCATCAAAGCCCTGTGCATGACACCATCAGAGCCGTGTGTGTGACACCATCAGCCGTGTGTGTGACACCATCAGAGCCGTGTGTGTGACACCATCAGAGCCATGTGTGTGACACCATCAAAGCCCTGTGCATGACACCATCAGAGCCGTGTGCGTGACACCATCAGCCGTGTGTGTGACACCATCAGAGCCGTGTGTGTGACACCATCAGAGCCCTGTGCATGACACCATCAGAGCCGTGTGTGTGACACCATCAGAGTGTGTGTGTGACACCATCAGAGCCGTGTGTGTGACACCATCAGAGCCGTGTGTGTGACACCATCAGCCGTGTGTGTGACACCATCAGAGCCATCAGAGCCCTGTGTGTGACACCATCAGAGGTGTGTGTGTGACACCATCAGAGCCATGCGTGTGACACCATCAGTGTAGTAAATCCATCCCATAATAGTAAATCGAACACTTAGCCACGGCGCGGCATTCGGCCTATAATGTCATCGATGATTCCAGACATGACAGCGGCAGACACAACGATTCTTCTCACATTGGTGGGAGGTTATGAATGGGAACATCTGGAAGTCGTTTCCATGTATTGATGAGGGTCGGCTTCCACTACACGGAGACATTGATGACCATGACAGGGGTGACAAGACGCAGCCTCCATCCATCGCCCAGAGCCGGCCTCCCTCCATCGCCCAGAGCCGGCCTCCCTCCATCGCCCAGAGCCGGCCTCCATTGTCAATACAGAGATCCCTGCAGTGAGCGAACGTACGGTATCAGGACGATTACCCTCCATCACACACGAGGGACGAAAGGTCGAGGGGCTTACCGCCTGGAGTCAATAGAGATTGCCAAGAGCCGGCTCATGAAATGCCAAATGACGTGTTACCATGGACACCCCGGCCTCCACCAGATGGGGCACATGTGACATTTCACAACCTCTCCTTCATTCTTTAATGATTTTATTACACGGATTCCCCTCACAAAATAATAAAACATTTCCTTCCCGGCTCAAAGTCCTTGACAGCCATTTAAACGAATGTGAACCGTAGAGAAGCTGGAACGGGTGACCTTCGTCCTCCTACTTACATAACCCCATGTTGTGGAACACAAGCTGTACAGAAGACATCATGGGGGTCGTTCTTCAAGGTTAATCCAACCACTGAAATGTCTTCTGTGTGAAATATCTTCACAACAACGGGATGGGTGATCGACCAACCAGGTATATCGATTGTTACCTCTGTAGAAGGGAGAGGAGGAAAGGGTTACACAACCCAACTGCCTGTTTATCTGACGGTCGGAATGGTCACAGGTTGGTTGAGAAGCACCAAACCGGCTGGTCAGTTTGTTACTCAAGAAGGCTTGGCCAGGGGCTTGTCTGGTAAGGTCAGGTCTGGAGGCCACAAAATGCTGGAGACCCTGAAGGTCTACAAATAGAAAATGTGTTCAGAAAACAATCAACAAACACGGGACATAGTCAGGCTGAAATTAGACTCAAGTCCACCTAGTTCAACCAATAGACAACCTCCATACAGTGAAGGAAATGTGTATTTGCTCCCCTGCTGATGTTGAATGTTCGCCCCTCACAAAGAAATGATTGGTCTAAACATCGAATGTTCGCTGTATTGTAACACTGAGAGACAGAATATTTATTCATTTCAGGAACTTATATAGCGCCCGTCAATTTACGCAGCGCTTTACATATATATTATATATTCACATCAGTCCCCGCCCCCGAGGGGCGTACAATCTAAGGTAGAATACAACAACAAATTCAGCAGAAATGCGTCTAACAAATGATGACTGATCTGCATGTTCATGAGGGAAAGAAGGATTTGATCCCCTTCACAAAACATGACTTAGTACTTGGTGGCCAATCCCTTGTTGGCAATCACAGAGGTCAGACGTTTCCTGGAGTTGGCCCCCAGGTTCGCACACATCTCAGGAGGGATTTTGGCCCACTCCTCTTGGCAGATCCCCTCCAAGTCATTAAGGTTTGGTGGCTGACATTTGGCAACTCAAACTTTCAGCTCCCTCCACAGATTTTCAATCGGATGAAGGTCTGGAGACTGGCTAGGCCACTCCAGGACCTTAATGTGCTTCTTCTTGAGCCGCTCCTTTGTTGCCTTGGCCGTGTGTTTTGGGTCATTGTCATGCTGGAACACCCATCCACCACCCATTTTCAATGCCCTGGCTGAGGAAAGAAGGTTCTCACCCAAGATTTGAGGGTACATTGCCCTGCCCATCGTCCCTTTGATGCGGTGCAGTTGTCCTGTCCCCTTAGCAGAAAAACACCCTTAAAGCAGAATGTTTCCACCACCATGTTTCACAGTTGGGATGGTGTTCTTGGGGTCATAGGCAGCATTTCCTCCTCCAAACACGGCGAGTTGAGTTGATGCCAAAGAGCTGGATTTTGGTCTCCTCTGACCACAACACTTCCACCAGTCCTCCTCTGCATCATTCAGATGTTCAGTGGCAGACTTCAGACGGGCCTTGACATGGGCTTTCTGAGCAGAGGGACCGTGCGGGCACTGCAGGATTTCAGTCCTTGTCGGCGTAGTGTGTTACCAATTGTTTTCTTGGTGACTGTGGTCCCAGCTGCCTGGAGATCATTGACAAGATCCTCACGTGTAGTTCTGGGATGATTCCTCACTGTTCTCATGATCATTGACACTCCACGAGGGGAGATCTTGCATGGTGCACCAGACCTAGGGAGACTGACACTTGTTTTGTGTTTCTTCCATTTGTGAATGATTGCACCAACTGTTGTCACCTTCTCACCAAGCTGCTTGGCCATAGTTTGGTAGCCCAGTCCAGCCTTGTGTAGGTCTACCATCTTGTCCCTGACATCCTTGGACAGCTCTTTGGTCTTTGCCATGGTGGAGAGTTTGGAATCTGATGGTTTGATTGCTCCTGTGGACAGGTGTCTTTTATACAGGTAACACAATGAGATTAGCAGCACTCCCTTTAAGAGACTGCTTCTAATCTCAGCTTGTTACCTGTATGAGAGACACCTGGGAGCCAGAAATCCTGCAGAATGATAGGGGATCAAATCCTTCTTTCCCTCATGAACATGCAGATCCGTCATCATTTGTTAGACGCATTTCTGCTGAATTTGTTGTTGTATTCTGTCTCTCAGTGTTACACCGAACATTCCATTGTTAGACCGATCGTTTCTGTGTGAGGGGCGAACATTCCATTGTTAGACCGATCGTTTCTGTGTGAGGGGCGAACATTCAGCATCAGCAGGGGAGCAAATACACATTTCTTGCACTGTATACAATCCTATACCCACAGCTGATCCAGAGGATGGTCAAACGTAGACTACACTGGACACTACTCAATGAGGAGCTCACAGCTAAGCTGGAAGGTACAGTCCCCAAATTCCACAAGGTCCGGGAACCAGGGGCCACACATTTCCCACCAACCAACTTTGACCACCATCTCCTCAAACTACGACGTGATCTATTCACCTCCTTTACTAAATACAGTTGCTCAGAATTGTCCAAGGTCAAACCCCCCCCCATCCCCAATTCTTTCCCCTTCTCCCTTTATCCCCATGTTGTCTCTCCTTTGTTGAGACCCCTTTCCATTCTACCTTCACTATTCCTACTAAATTGGTTGCAATATACAACGCTCCCGTCGTTACCCTCGTATTGTTCATACCAACACATGTTCAAACAACAATATTGTCTACATATTCTCTGTACAAACGTCTAACTCTGCAACCTTACTGATTTTTTTTTCAGAACTTTCATTAAAGAAGATTGAAAGAGAAAATCGAGTGTTTCCAGATACCCCCCGTTGTCGGTTATCTCCTTTTAACAACCTCCCTGCGTATGTATGCAAAGTTCCAGAACCATCCCTTCATTGGTCCACCTCTTGGTTGATCCATCCCTTGATCAATCCATCCCTTGGTTTATTTGCCCTTGATTGGTTCATATCACAGTTGATCCATCCCTTAACTGGTCCATCGCTTGGTTTATCCGCCCTTGATTGGTACATCCATTGGTTTATCCATCTTTGATTGGTTCATATCATAGTTGATCCATTCCTTGGTTGATCCATCCTTTGGTTGATTCATCCCTTGACTGGTCAATCCCTTGGTTTATCCGCCATTGATTGGTACATCCCTTAGTTTATCCGCCCTTGATTGGTTCATATCATAGTTGATCCATCCCTTGGTTGATCCATCCTTTGGTTGATCCATCCTTTTGTTGGTCCGTCCCTTAACTGCTCCATCCCTTGATTGGTACATTCGTTGGTTTATTCGCCCTTGAGTGGTTCATATCATAGTTGATCCATCACTTGGTTGATCCATCCTTTGGTTGATCCATCCTTTTGTTGGTCCGTCCCTTGGCTGCTCCATCCCTTGATTGGTCCATCTGTTGGTTTATCCGCCCTTGATTGGTTCACATCATAGTTGATCCATCCCTTGGTTGATCCATCCTTTTGTTGGTCCATCCCTTGGCTCCTCCATCCCTTGATTGGTCCATCCATCCCTTGATTGGTCCATCCATTGGTTCATTCAACCTTTTTTTGATCTATCCCTTTATTGGTCCATCCCTTGATTGGGCCATCCCTTGGATGATCCATCCCTTGATTGATCCATCCTTTGGTTTATCTGCCCTAGATTGGTCCAAATCTTAGTTGATCCATCCTTTGGTTGATCCATCCTTTTGTTGGTCCATCCCTTGGCTGATACATCCCTTGATTGGTCTATCTCTTGGCTGATCTATCCTTTGACCAATCCATCTTCATGGCAGTAATATGGAAATTTGCTATTTAAAAAAAAAGAAATCAGATGCAAATCACTGAATGACTTGGGTGGGTGGCATCAGCCAAGCGGTGACATTGTTTATGGTGATCACGTATTATTTATTGGACTGGTCACTCTATCAGTCCCAGCCTCCAGTAGGGACACTGGGGTGAAGGTATTTGCATCTTTGCCGTCAGCCCTCTGTAGTTTATTGCTTTGTTCCCTCTGTTGGGCCTTCGTCCTCCATTCCTCCACACAGCCCGTACTTCTCATTAAATAGGACTTACTATGGGAGGCAGCAGACGCCAATCCCACCAATCATTATGATTTAGCTCCTTGTGACAAATCCAGGCAGCAATTTGTTTAATGTGGTTTGTAGTGATGTGTTTTTTATGTCTTCTGTTTTTCCCAGAACACAGAGCGGTTTGTACAGCAAGCAACGCTAAATAATTAAAGTCTGACGTTTTGAAGCCAACAAGCGTGTTTGTAGAAGACGTTCTCCTTCCGTATCTTCTAATGACGGGAAGATCTGTGAGTGACGAAAAGACGAGGAGATTTCTTCATCAGAATTCTGTGCTGAGTTGTAATGTTTCTTATTGTGATTTGTAACATATGAATGTGTGATGTTCGATCCCCGCTCTGCATTGTATCTCATTAAGTGAGCTTCAGCTTATGATTTATATTTGTATTTCTTTTTTTTTTGCTGGAATGTTTATGGAAATACATAACTATTCATACTTATGGATGGAATACGGGACAATTACGGAAGTAGGAGTGTCACCGGAACAGGTGTCCCCATCTGAGGATTTCACATCTATTCCCATTTCAGTGACAACACTAAAGTTGTGGATTTCCTGTCACTTTCCAGGAGGAGAATCTTCCCAGCAGAGATGTGGACAGTAATATAAACACGACAGGTTTTTAAAGCAAAAAAAAATGTTGTGGCTTTTTATGAACTCTATTGATTTATCCTGTCAGACTCCAGACTGCCATTCCAGTAGAAGTTCCTGTTATAGGATCAAAGAAAATCCAGACACGTCATGGAGAAGAGAGGAGTCATTTATAATATTAGAAGCACAATATTCCCAAACACACACTTTCCTGAAAATGGCTGGAAATGTATATGGGTGCTTCAGAGACCACCAGCTGGAAACCGAAGACATCCCAAGCGAGAAAGGTCACCGGTACACCGAGGATCTCTAGAACGGGTCCAATGCTTTATTCAGCAATCACATCATGGTGACCATAGCAATGTTTTGGAGCCTCACAGGATCCTCCCATATGCCTGATGAAGGGTCCTGTGAGTTTCCGAGGTGTCACCCTAACTATGATGTGATCACTGAATAAATATTTGGACCCGTTTTGGAGATCCTCGGTGTGCTGGTGACATTTCTCATATTTATTATAGTAGATCTCATGGATTATTGGTCAATAAAGGGATTTAATAGAGGACGGTTTGGACCAACACATTTGTTGCCTTGGTACAGCCTTTCCATGGTCTACTTTACTGGTGGTGGGATTCAGCAAACCTAGGGCCCCGGTGAAGGTCACATGGCCTCTCCCATTAGAAATGAACATCTCATTGGAGGCCAGAGTCCCATCACACAATACCACAATTTATAGCAGACAGTTCCTGACCATCAAGTGGCTCCTCCTACATTGGGCACATTGCCAATTGTGGCTGAGGTTCAATCTCCACTTCCTGAGGACCAAAAGAGTGCTAGCTCTGCAGACAAACCACCTCATACTTGCAAGATTTGACCAATGACCTATCCCGCTTCAAAACTAAAGCTCTGAATCACAAAGAGGACAACAATACAAACCCCAGGGGAGGTAACAAGCACACAGTGTCCCCAGGTTCCTCAATGTCAGTACTCACAAGGCCCAAGGATAGAATGGTTACCTCCTTCCAACCCTTCCAATCTTCCATGTGAAACCCTCCAGTGATACCAGACAAAGCCTTGGCAAACAGCTCCCCTCAGTCAGCTTCCTGCAAAACCAAGATCTCTCTCTTGCTTCAGGCTCTCAGGTCGACCCACATGGGGCCACATGGCAGCATGTGCCAGGTGAGGCAGCCTGCCTCCAGCCTAGCTGGTGCAATCCTCTCCTGGGAAAGATGCTGAACCCAGAATATAAATACCACTCCCAGCATGCCATGGGGCCACCTTCCCTGCAATTGGCCAGGGCTGTATCCATATTCATGCTGTTCATGTGCCTAGCCCCTACCCATGTTTTGGAAGGTTCTCATAGCTTCCTGAAGGGGGCAGAACTCAGACCAACTCCAACAACACCAGGGCATCATGAGCAGACCTGACTAATCCATCACAGCACTCTGTTCAGCAGAAAGCACACTGAACTTACCTGACAGCCTCTCTGGTGAGCAGAGAACCACAGCTATGCTTTACCTGACTCTACAGATCCGAGTACCAGACTAGAAGGGTGCTACAGACAGACAGATAATAAATGGATATCTGACTATAAAATACGGAAGTGATGGTAAAAGTCCATTATAAAAGGGATAAATAAATGGAATGAAGTGAACAGACATCTGTGCAGGTCCGACATTTCATTATTTTAATATTATTGATTTAATAATGAATTTTGTTGTTCTTGTTTTTCTCATTAAATTCCAGCGTGTGTTCACAGCCAAGCCGTCCAATTTATTTGGCGATCACATCCAAAGAGAACATACTCATTTCCATGTCGCCTTTTGTTCTAGCTGATGATCTGTGGATGGTTTTGTTGTACTGAGATTTGGCGATGGACCGAACAGGCGATGAGTGTTGTTACTGTCATCAGGTACAATCCAAAGACTTGATGTTTAGTGGATTCCATCATGCCGAGTAAACCATAACATATCCGTGGTAAAGAGGAAGCCAAACTAGGCGTTCATTTCCAGGTAATACATCAACTGAATTTGTTTTTTTTTTATAAATAAGAAACACACAAGGAGCTCAGAGTCTGATCTGGGAAAATCTTTGTTCCCATGATGCACTGGGAGTTGTTTAGGTGGAGATGTATGTCATGGGTGGTGAAGGGTTGGATGGTCTGCCATAATGATGAAGGGTAGGAGTGTCCTTCATGGTTGTGAAGGGTTGGATTGTCTATCATGACGGTGAAGGGTGGGACACCATGTCCAACGTGTGAGCTCCTGGAACGGCCCTCACAGGAATAAATACACGGTGAAGGGTTGGACTGTCTGTCATGGTGGTGGTTTCGATTGTCCATCATGGTGGTGAAGGGTTGAATTGTCAGCCATGGTGGTAAAGGGTTGGATTGTCCTTCATGATGGTAAAGGGGTGGATGGTCTGTCATGGTAGTGAAGGGGTGGATTGTGCGTCAGGGTGGTGAAGGATTGGATTATCTTTCGTGATGGTGAATGGTTGGATTGTCATGGTAGTGAAGGGTTGGATTGTCATGTTTTGAAGTTGTGGATTATCAGTCATGGTGGTGAAGGGTTGAATTGTCCTTCGTGATGGTGAAGATTTGGTTTGTCCGTCATGGTGGTGAAGTGGATGGTTGGATTGTCCATCATGGTGGTGAAAGGGTTGATTGTCCATCATGGTGGTAAAGTACTTGGATTATTCGTTATGGTAGTGAAGGGCTGGATTGTCCGTCATGGTGGTGAAGGGGTGGATTGTCCGATATTATTATTATTATTATTATACAGTATTTATAAAGCGCCAATAGTCGCTCAGCACTGTACATTACAAAAGGGAGACAGAACATGTGACAGAACAATACCAATACAATGCAAAACATGAGGGGATCAAGGGCCCTGCTCTTTCGAGCTTACAATCTAGGAGGGAGGGGGTGGTGGCACAGGAGGAGATAGCTGTGGGGGATGGAGTGGTAGGAAGAGTGGAGGAGGTCGGCAAGTTAGCAGGGGGTGGGGTAGGCTTCCCTGAAGAGATGGGTTTTCAGGGTGCGCCTAAAGGAGAGGAGAGTAGGTGATAATCTGATGGGTTGGGGCAGGGAGTTCCAGAGGATGGGTGACACCCTGGAGAAGTCCTGGAGGTGGGCATGGGAGGAGGAGACCAGGGAACTAGAGAGAAGGAGGTCTTGTGAGGAGCGGAGTGTGCGTGCTGGGCGGTACTTGGATATTAGGTCAGTGATGTAGTTCGGGGCAGTATGGTGGACAGCTTTGTACGTCAGCGTTAGGATTTTGAATTTGATCCGTTGCGCAATCGGAAGCCAGTGGAGGGATTGGCAGAGGGGGGTGGCGGAAACGGAGCGGTTGGAAAGGTGAATGAGTCTGGCAGCCGTATTCAGGATGGACTGAAGAGGGGATAGCCAGCGGCGAGGCAGGCCAGTGAGGAGGGAGTTGCAGTAGTCGAGTCGTGATATGATGAGGGAGTGGATGAGCTGTTTAGTGGTTTCTGGGGTTAGGAACGTGCGGATTTTGGCGATGTTGCGGAGGTGGAGTCTGCATGTTGCGGAGGTGGAGTCTGCACGAGTTTGTTAAAGATTGGACTTGGGGCTGGAAGGATAGGTTGGAGTCCAGAATGACACCCAGTACTCTGGCCTGCAGGGCGGGTTTGATGGTAGCGTTGTTGGATGTGATGGAGAAATCAGTGGGGGGTGGTGTCCGGGCTGGGGGGAAGACAAGAAACTCGGTTTTGGAGAGGTTCAATTTAAGGAAGTGGAGCGACATCCAGTCTGATATGTCGCTCAGTAGGTGTGTGATTCGGGCTGAGACCAAGGGGGTGAGGTGGGGGGTTGAGAGATAGATTTGTGTGTCGTCGGCATAGAGGTGGTAGTTGAAGCCGTGAGAGTGTATGAGTTGGCCAAGGGAGGAGGTGTAGATGGAGAAGAGAAGGGGCCCGAGGACAGAGCCTTGAGGGACCCCAACAGAGAGGGGGAGTGAGGGGGAGGTGGTAGCATTATAGGTAACGCTGAAGGAGCGTTGTGACAGGTAGGATGAGAGCCAGGAGAGAACAGAATCTCTGAGGCCGAGGGAGTGTAGTTTTTTGAGGAGAAGGGGGTGGTCGGGGGTGGTCGACTGTGTCGAAGGCCGCAGAGAGGTCAAGGAGTAGGAGCACTGAATAGTGGCCATTAGCTTTGGCGGCTAGCAGGTCGTTGGAGAGTTTGGGGTGAAGGGTTGGATTTTCCATCATGGAGGTGAAGGGTTGGATTTTCGGTCATGGTGGTGAAGGGTTGAATTGTTCATCATAGTCTTGGACAAAGACAGCCACAAAAAACCTTACAAAATGTCTAACTGTTTTCTACTCTATCCAAAAAATGTTTTGTCCATGCAATCTATTTCAGAATTGAACATTGTCCGCATACAAGAATAGTCCAATGACCAGTAACAAACACTGAGATAAAGAATAGAACCCTCAATAGAAAAGATGAATGTCATATTTGAGACACAGGTTATACATCAAGTTTCTTACATTTTGTCAGGAAAACATCTTTAAATGCCAACATGTAACCTCTGCAGCATGTTACTACGTCAGCTGAAGTCCCAATGTAGACACAGGTCTCCTAGTTCAGCTTCTGCCTCCAGGCATTGCACAGCATGATACTTCCCTCACCTTGTCTATAGCTATGCAGGTGACCAGGAGGTGCCTACATCTGTGGTGCGAAAGTCCTAGAGCCTCTCAGAATTCCATATAGTTGCAACTGGATTGGCAAGTCTGGAGTTCTTGGTGGCCAATAGAGCAATACTGACAGCCTATCTCTTTAATGACATGGGTACTAAGGGTCTTTAATGGCATAGGTCTCTAGTGACATGGAATCTGGAGGTCTTTAGTGATATGGGTTCTGGGGGATCTTTAATTATATGGGTTCTGGGCTCTTTAATGACATGGGCTCTGTGTATCTATAGCCCGAACATTTGTGTTGTTTTGGGTAGATTGGGAAAGTGGTGACCACTGTCAGGTTTCTTTTGCTGTCTGCATTCCTTCTGGTGAGGTTTACTTTCTCTGTTTCTCCTGGTGATCATTGTAGAGCAATACGTGAGCCTGTTTGGACTCCCATTACTATGTTCGGACATAGTTTGAATTTTGAAATGAGCCCCCCCCCCCTGTTTGAATGAGCCCCCTAACACCATGGAGACACGTTTCTCTGCCTGGAAAGCCTGAAGTCACCAGAAGTGTTTCGTTTGTTTCATTTTCTACATGGGTGGTTTACTTTGCACTTTTCTTTAGAAAGAATTGGAACTGCATGAAACATCCAATCACAACAGATTTCCCTTTCTGGTTTGATTTGGATGAATTTATTGAATTGTATCAATCAGACGGAAGAAACACTGAGGTCCAAATCACACTATCACTGTGTTAACTCCAATGCGTTACCATGTGTGTTGGGTGAAGGCAGCTCATTCATTTTGCAATCAAAAAACAGATGGGAGAGGAAATTGAGGGAAACTGGGTTTCTGAATGACTCCCTCAGTCACACAGGGCAGTGATCCGGTTTGATGTTCTTGTCTCACTTGACCCTGGCGGCCATCTTGAGTCAGGCAGGGTTTATTTAAGACTCTACCCCCAGGTTTTGGTGCATTTTATGCGGGTTGCTAGGGTAGGGACAGGTTCCCCGTCTGTCAGGGACAGTGCTAGTGGTAGGAAAAGGTTCTGTGGAGTAGGGAGACAGAAAGGACTACATCTACCTTCTCAGGAAGCTTGTCCCGGTCAGAGGTCAGACTCGGAGACCAGTAGCTATAGCAGCAGACCAACCAACAGGGTAGGTATACAAGCAGGTCACCCTGGGAGATGATGCGGACTCACCTGAGTTGCGGGGTCTAAGCACTAACCGGTATTCAGCAGAGCTCCTGATGGTGGGGATGGGTTTTGCTGCGTGTTAGTACCAGGTTGCAGTTCTCAGGATCGCCCCACCAGGAGATGAGTAAGCCAGGATCCAGAAACAGATATGGCAGGTAGGGATCAAGCAGAAGCGTAGTCAGTGAACAAGCCAAGGGTCAGTAACAAGTGATCGCAGGTTGGGATGAGGCAGAATCGTAGTCAAGGAATAAGCCAAAGGTCGGTAGCAAATGTACAGACAGCAGCAGGACAGACAAGAGCCAGATATGGGCTGGAGAAGGCACAATAATCCGGCAAACAGGGAGAGCAGAGACATGGCTTAAATCAGGAAGTTCATGGGAGGAACAAGGAGTTCAAGGTTCATCAGAAAACAAGGAACAAGGCAGGATTGTCCAATAGATCAGGCAGAGTGTTGTCCAGCATCCCTGATAGCTCAGTGAGAAGAGTTACTGCCAGACACAGTAGGGGGTCCAGGTTCAAGTCCATGCCCTGACAAAGCTTCCACTTTGGGTTGCACCTAACAGACCACAGTCCACTCCTCGTGGCAGGTGCTCCCAGCAACTCTGAGTCTTTAGACAGCTGTCTCTACACCGCTCTGTAAAGTGAAACTTACCACCGAGCCTGGTTGTACCATTGAATTGTTTTTACAATACGTTGTTTCTGGAAACATGGGCTTGTGTCCTTACTGCCCACCACTCCATGCTGCACCTATCCAACATAGCCACCCGTTTCCACATCCTGGTACTTGTGCCCTTCCATGACCCTTGCAGGCTCTATGTCAACTTCCATGGGTGCTCGGATGGGAATTGTGGAAGTGGCCATCCTTGGCATCCCAAGCTTCTCAATAGGTATGTGACAGCTGCACTGTGTAGGTGTGTTGGGGTGCACAACCATCCAACATTCTGAGTGTAATTCCCTGTAACGTGTTCTGGTACCTTGTGGTAAAATACACCATAAAAATACTGTGACAGTGTGAAGGGCCTCTGACACCCCCATAGATTACCAGCCATAGGAATATTCTCTAATTTTGCTCTGGTTGGTGACAAAGCCAAGCCTGACCTATCCCAGCTGATGGATGTCTGCAGGGAGATTCCCCCCACCAAGATGACTGGACCCCAAAGATGATGAAAGGCTCCTCACCCACCTGCATACACCACACCGATGGTTCATCAGATTCTACGAGGAGCTGCCAAGAAAGCTGTTTATTACTGGAACTGAGAGACACGTAGAAAATAAAAGAAATGCAAATGTTGAGGTCTGCTAGTTAGGTGTTTAGATGAATACATTTGAGGCGTGGGAGGATTGCAAAGATTTCTACAAAAACTGGAGATGTGTTTTGTGGGGGACAGAAAAGAAAAATAAATGAATATTCTACATCTGGTGTGTCATAACAGTGAGTTCAGCTCTCGGGGGGGTTTCAGAAAGGGTTACATATCAGTAATACGAGGAGCTGGAATACAGAGGCTTCATCCATTCGTCTCATATTGGTATCCTGCTGATGCGTCAGTTCACCAAAAATTATGAGAGGATCTAAACTTAAAAAAGTCCAAATTTACTGTAAGAAGCATCTAGAAACGTATATTGTACCATGAGAAGAGGTATGGGGGTGCTCCAAAGGGGGAGGGGTAAGGTGGAGGAGAGCTGGAGTTGGGCTTTAAGGTATATTGGCCAAATAAATGAGATTACAGTAGCACAGACCCCAAGCTGGTCTCACCGTTTGTCCCAGGTTCTATTCCCTATTGAGTACACGGCAGCCAGGCACACAGCATTTTCTCAGTATTTTCACTCAATAACCAAGCAGAAGTTTCCTTTTTTGGGGGTTTATTGGTTGAAGAACTGGGTTTGGGCAATGGGGTGATCCTTGGGATACTCCAGAACTAGTGTAACGTGATCTGAGGACACTCTACTGTAGTGGAACTAACTTCTCCAAGGTAGGCCTCTAATAATGGAGGACATGGACATTCAGCATCAGGGGGATTCCAGACTGGAAACAGCCCTGAGCCAGCAAATCTGGAACAGTCTCTCACAAAAAGAGGACAAAACAGCAATATACTCTCCAGGATCTCTCTCAGGCCTTTACTCACTGTGTCCCTGTGTACATGGATGTCTCCTTCCAGTACCAGCCAGACTCAGTACTGTAAGCTTCTCAGCCAGATCCTCTGCAGACCTTGTTCCAGACTGTTCTAGCTTTTAGGAATCAGCCGCCTAGCTTTCCCTTAGCTGTTACCACAATGAACCACCTGTAGCTCCACTGGATGGTCCAGGAGGGCAGCAGCCCCTCCATGCTGGGTCTCTCTCCACCAGGCAAAGGACTCTGAAATTTTAGGCTCCAGACTACTTATGTACACCTCAGCCTCCTGCTGGTCACTCTCCTGACCAAGGAATTGGCTGAGGCTACCTCAATATTTATGCTGACAATTTGATGACCCCGCTCATATGTTCCAGAACAAACCAGAGTGTTCTAGAGTGCAGGGAGGAGCAACCAAACCTGAAGCCTGTGGAACCCAGAACCCAGAACAGCCAAAAGTAATCAACCTGCTCCCCTGGCTACAGAGGAGCCAAGAACTACATTTACCTAGCCTAGCAACAACCTATCTAGGAGGGTGCTAGATTACACTGCCAGGAATGTCAAAAGATATACAGAACAATGATAGGAAGAAGATCCCTACACCTCCTGAGTCCACCTCCTGAGTCCACCTCCTGAGTCCACCTCCTGAGTCCATGGTTCTATGTGTCCTAGTGGTGACCTGCTTGGATCCTGCACCAGTCGCCGCTCTGTGTGAATGAGCCCCTAGGAAGCCATGACAGACACAGTAGCCTGAAGGTGGTGGGACTGTCCTCTGCTGTCATTGGGCACCTTTGTATGTAGAGCTCTATAAAGTCCCCGAAGATCACGGCTCAGCCTCGGCCTCCCATCACGTTGGTATTTAATGATCATCTTCCCGTCTTGTAGAATCTACTTCGTTAAGGCTCGGCCCTCGAAGATAATTACTGAAACGTTTTCAATGGCTTTGGGAAAAAGACGGTTATTTCTGCGAAATCAAGTTCTGCAATTAACAGCATTTTATTCTGGACACTTAAACATAAAAAGGCCAAATTCACCGGATTCCTCACTGAAGAGCCGACATCAGCCATAGTCGAAATTCAACCTGGATACACGCAACCCCAACGACGCCACATGCCGGGCATGGGGGAGGATCACGCCAACAGATCAGCTCCAATCTTTACCACCATACACCGGCGGATATGAACATTTTATTCCTGTTACATCTGCTGCCAACATTATGGAAAACTTTCATTGATTACGTGGAGTTCATTTACTGCGGACTGAAATGTGCGTCTTGAGGACAAAGTAGATTTTCAGAGCATGAAGCTGCACTTGACACTGAAGTTTAGTCACAATTATTTTTCCCTGATAGCTGCAGTCACATCACCTACCGGTCACAAAGTATGTCCCATCTCATGCAGGCTGCTGCTTTGTGTAGAAATCTTCTGTGCAGGGTGCTCGGGTCCTCTTCCTGGTGCTGAACATTCGGCACTGCGGGTGTTAATCATTGCAAGTCTTCTGTGAGCTGCAATGAAAAGATAAAACAGTCTGCGAATGGGGGAGGGAATCCTGTCATTCATCCGGCTCTCCCCCAATCACAGATGGTGTAACATGTAATATATAGAATGCATGAGCTTTTCCCAATGGATGAGGGGGAGGTGGGGTGGGTCCCCATCCAACTATCTGGAAGCTGAACTAGCCTGGAGACCTAAACTTACCAACCCCCGTTGTGCTGGAAGCCGAGCACCAGGAAGAGGACCGGGCACCCCGCAGAGAAGATTTCTTCACAAAGCTGTAGCTTACATAATGTGAGATATATTTCATTACAGGCAATTGATGTGACTGCAGCTATAGGGGAAAAATAATTGTTGTTGAAATGTCATCTTTAAATAAATGACCTGAAGCTCTTGTGTATCCGTTCCTTTCCAGGAATATTCACACATTCTCCAACACGATGGCCTGTAATTCTGGGTCACAACAAAACCTGGACCGCACCAACCCAACGCCCGATGGACCAGCATTACATGCGGATTTCCATCCTAGCTGCATGGTGTGATGGATGGCAGGAAGCGCACAGAGTCCTGGATTGCAAGCAATGATGTATTGCAGAACTTGTAAAACAGTACAACAGCCCGGTGGGAAAGCCCACCCAGCCGGACCCTCCAACAGAGCAGAGTCAATGATAGGTGGGTCAGAACAGTTGAGAGCGTCTGTCAAGGGGGCGGAGTGCAGCCTGGCCACCAACCCAAAGCGGAGCTTCTTGAAGAGGTAGATGTAGGCCCGACTCTTTCCCTACTTGTCTGGAACCTCTCCTGCAAGAATGATGGAAGGGCACAAGTACCAGGATGTGGAAACGGGTGACTGTGTTGGGTAGGTGCAGCATGGTGTGGTGGGCAGTAAGGACACAAGCCCAGGTTGCCAGAAACAATGTATTGTAAAAACAATGTAATGGTACAACCAGGCTGGGTGGGAAGGCTCACTTTACAGAGCGATGTAGAGACAGCAGTCTGGGAGACTCAGAGTTGCCAACAGCACCTGCCATGAGGAGTGGAGTGCGACCTTGCTGGTGCAACCCAAAGTGGAAGCTTCCTGAGAAGGTAGATGTAGTCCCTTATCTCTCCCTACTTCACCAAAACCTTTTCCTACCACTAGCACCGTCTCTGACCGAAGGGTATCCTGTCCTTACACTAGCCAGTTACATAAAGCTCGCCAAACCCTGGGGCATGGACTGAAAAAGACTTTGCGTGACCCAAGATCACCACCAGGGTCACCTGGATCTAGCGCATCCAACTGGATCACTGCTCTGGGGGATCAACAAAACCATATAGAAACCCAGTTTCTCCCAACTTTCTCCTCCAGTTGCATTGTCGCTACGGACGAGCGCCCCCTGTGGTGCAGACCGTAGATTGCCCCTGCCAACATGAGGTTCAGAGAACAGCTCCTCACAAGAAGAGGGCTTACTATGGTAGAGCAAAATCTTCATCAACACATCAGATGCTTTTCTCTAGAACCCCATAACAGTAGCTGGGTACTTCATGTCCCGGGACTCTGCTCTTCTCTAAGTGTGCCCCACTGTGAAATCAGTCAAACAAACCGATCAATATCTGAAATTCCTCACTTCAAACTCAGAGCGCTCCTGACAGCAAGCTGGATTCACCCAACCACCCAAGGCTGAAGCCTGCTGACCCAGGCCCTTTGTGGGTCAGAAGGTAGGCAAACACTTTCACTTTGCCCTTTTGTCCTCTTTAAGTTTAGATTTTAATCTCAAGTTAAAGCTAAAGTTCCCCCCATATGTCCACTGAGGGACTTCCAGGCCCAGAATGAATAAATCTCACACAGATTCATTATAGTAGCCAAAGCTGAGGATCCTCCGAGATTCCTCTGCACCAGTTCTCGAGCTGCTTTTGGTTATTTCACACTTTTAATAGGAAACATTATAAAAGCCTCGGGGTGCGGTGTGTCCCGGTTGGTTGCCCACCTCTGGAGGACAAGCAGAACATACAATGGTGCATTGGGATAATAAGTGGTTAATGCAGCTGAAAAGTGGATGATGTCAGAGGCAAGAACTGGCTGAGAAATGCTCGGAGGGGAACCATCCTTCAACCTGCTCTCCAGCCCTGCAATGTATTAAATATGTGACAGAGAGGAATCACAGCCATAAAGAGTCTCCTAGACAAAGAACGAGGGCTGAGGACCAGGAAGAGCCTTTCCCTTCCACCCCTCCAGGTCCAATGAACGATGGCCTGACATGAAGAGTAATGCTCCCATCGTCCTCAACTAAAACAAAATCAACTCTTCTGTGGTCAGGAGTTAGCCAGCAGATCCGGCTTGTCCAGCATTTGTGGGAAGTTTACTCCGGGAGATGGAAAAAATAAATCCAACAATGTGTGTTTAATCTGAACCTTCACCTGAAAATGAAAGTTTTCATCCTTTCCTGCCCTGGCCTGGTCAGGAATCGCACGTTTTTCTTCATTTTTAGGCAGCAGGTAACTTTTTATTTGATGATACCGACCCCCACGTTCTCTTTCCAAACCTAAAAGAGGATTTCATCACCTCAGTCCACTGCCCAACAATGGTGTCTAACCTTCCTATAGATAAGAGTGGGTCCTCTTCCTGCTGCACATACAAGTCGTGACCCCATTCATTCCTATGGATGAGCTGAACTCTCCTCCTGGATGACTGGAGGCCAGTATGAGTATGGCTCATCCTTATGAATGAATGTGGCCACCATGGGTATGGCTCATCCTTGTGAATGAATGTGGCCACCATGGGTATGGCTCAATGAAAGGGGTCACCATGAGTATAGATCATCCTTATGAATGAATGTGGCCACCATGGGTATGGCTCATCCTTGTGAATGAATGTGGCCACCATGGGTATGGCTCAATGAAAGGGGTCACCATGAGTATAGATCATCCTTATGAATGAATGTGGCCACCATGGGTATGGCTCAATGAAAGGGGTCACCATGAGTATGATTCATCCTTATGAATGATAGGGGTCACCATGAGTATAGTTCATCCTTATAAATGAATGTGGCCACCATGGGTATGGCTCATCCTTATGAATGAATGATCATAGTTCCGGACATCCTCGGGAATGAGAGTCGGGCTCTACATACACCATCACGCAGCCCGCAACCTCTCTCGGATCCCATCTGGTTCCCATGCCATATGTGTCCCTTCTTCCGTCCCTTCTTCCGAGGGACGGTGCTGCCCCCCTGAAAAATTACACCCTAGGCAAATGCCTTGTTTGCCTTGTGGTAATTACGCCCCCGGCCATAATGAGCATGGTTCAATCCCATGAATGGATAGGGTCACCGTGAGTATGGCTCATTCTTATAAATGAATGGGGTCACTATGGGTATGGCTCATCCTTATGAATGGAATAAACATTCCATGGTGAACTGTTAGTGGGATTATAACAAAGTGGAAGCAACTGCGAACACCAGAAACTCAGCCAAGTAGTAGGCCACGTCACATGACAGGGCGGGGTCAGCGCATGCTGAAGCACACAGTGCGCAGAAGTCGCCAACTGTCTGCAGAGTCAACATGAACTTTAATGGCTCCCCAGTCTTAGTCCGTAGGGTTCAATACTGAGTTGGCCCCGCCCTTTCCACACACATGACCTTTAATGGCCCCCCAGTCTTAGTCCGTAGGGTTCAATATTGAGTTGGCCCGCCCTTTCCACACACATGACCTTTAATGGCCCCCCAGTCTTAGTCCGTAGGGTTCAATATTGAGTTGGCCCCGCCCTTTCCACACACATGACCTTTAATGGCCCCCCAGTCTTAGTCCGTACGGTTCAATATTGAGTTGGCCCCGCCCTTTGCAGCTATAACAGCTTCAACTCTTCTGGAAGGCCGTCCACAAGGTTTAGGAGGGTGTCTATGGGAAGGTTGGACCATTCTTCCAGAAGCACATTTGTCAGGTCAGGCACTGATGTTGGGGGGAGGAGGCCTGGCTCGCAGTCTCCGCTCTAATTCATCCCAAAGGGGTTCTATGGGGTTGAGGTCAGGACTCTGTGCAGGCCAGTCAAGATCCCCAAACTCCTCCCACAAAGTTGGGAGCATGAAATTGTCCAAAATGTCGCCTTAAGAGTTCCCTTCACTGGAACTAGGGGGCCAAACCCAACCCCTGAAACACACCCCCACACCATAATCCCCCCTCCACCAAACTTTACACTTGGCACAATGCAGTCAGGCAAGTACCGTTCTCCTGGCAACCACCAAACCCAGACACGTCCATCGGATTGCCAGACAGAGAAGCGTGATTGGTCCCTCCAGAGAACACACGTCTCCTCTGCTCCAGAGTCCAGTGGCGGCGTGCTTTACACCACGGCATTTGACACTTTGTATTGCACTTGGTGATGGAAGGCTTGGATGCAGCTGCTCGGCCATGGAAACCCATTCCATGAAGCTCTCTACACACTGTTGTTGGGCTCATCTGAAGGCCACACCAAGTTTGGAGGTCTTTAGCTATTGACTCTGCAGACAGTTGGCGACTTCTGCGCACTGTGCGCTTCAGCATGCGCTGACCCCGCCCTGTCATGTGACGTGGCCTACCACTTGGTGGCTGAGTGGCTGTTGTTCCCAGTGGCTTCCACTTTGTTATAATCCCACTAACAGTTGAGCGTGGAATATTTAGTAGCCAGGAAATGTCACGGATGGACTTATTGCCCAGGTGGCCACCTATCACGGGACCACGCTTGGAGTCACTGAGCTCCTGAGAGCGACCCATTCTTTCACCAATGTTTGTAGAAGCCGTCTGCATGCCTAGGGCTTGATTGTGTACACCTGTGTCCATGGAGGGGATTGGAACACCTGAATCACATGATATGGAGGGGATTGGAACACCTGAAATCACATGATATGGAGGGGATTGGAACACCTGAATCACATGATTGGGAGGGGATTGGAACACCTGAATCACATGATATGGAGGGGATTGGAACACCTGAATCACATGATATGGAGGGGATTGGAACACCTGAATCACATGATATGGAGGGGATTGGAACACCTGAATCACATAATTTGGAGGAGATTGGAAACACCTGAATCACATGATATGGAGGGGATAGAACACCTGAATCACATGATATGGAGGGGATTGGAACACCTGAATCACATGATATGGAGGGGATTGGAACACCTGAATCACATGATATGGAGGGGATTGGAACACCTGAATCACATGAGATATGGAGGGGATTGGAACACCTGAATCACATGATATGGAGGGGATTGGAACACCTGAATCACATGATATGGGAGGGGATTGGAACACCTGAATCACATGATATAGAGGGGATTGGAACACCTGAATCACATGATATGGAGGGGGGGGCAATACTTTTGGCAATATAGTGTATCTCTTAATTCTTACATAAAACCACGGAGCAATAAAAAACATACTGGCTTCCTCAAAACCACCTCATACAACTTAAATCTCGGCAACCCCCCCCCCCCAGCACATCCCACCATACATCCCATCAAATTCTCTCTCCCCACGTATCCTCACATACATATACTTTATCACTACAAAACCTTTCAATATTCACCATTCCTTTCCCACCATTCACACTCTTCACCACTTTCTCTCTCCGCAATTCCTCCATCTTCAATGACTGGAAACCCCATAATATACTTCTATACAATCTGCTTCAAACCCATCCGGGGGGGGAAAACACAATATAGAAATAACTAAACAGGCAAAAAACATTGTTCTAATAATGAACGCCTTCTAAAGTCCTAACAGACCATGCCCAGAAAGTCCTCAATCAGGTCCTTCTGTATGAAGTACAATCCGACATTCCTCCGCTTAGGCTCAGCCACGACCAGTCTCAATGTATTTGCTGCATCTGGATCTCCTGCCACCATTGCCCACCAATCCCACCGCCAACCACAAGGGAACGGGAGGAAAGGTGATTGCTCTTGTGCGCTCCTGGTGGCATCCCTTCCATCTGTAGCATGGGGAGCACCCAAAGGAAACACCTCAAGGCTGAGAGGGACTGGCACCGGTCGTTGCCTTTTGCTGGATGGATGGGGGAGTGGATGGATGGGGCAGTGGATGGATGGAGACATGGATGGAAGGGGGAGTGGATGGATGGGGGAGTGGATGGATGGGGCAGTGGATGGATGGAGACATGGATGGAAGGGGGAGTGGATGGATGGATGGATGGAGACATGGATGGAAGGATGGATGGATGGGGACATGGATGGGGGAGTGGATGGATGGATGGAGACATGGATGGAAGGATGGATGGGGGAGTCAATGGATGGATGGAGACATGGATGGGGGAGTGGATGGATGGGGACATGGATGGAAGGGCGGATGGCTGGATGGAGACATGGATAAATTGGTGGAGACATGGATGGATGGATGGAGACATGGATGTATGAAGACATTGTGACAGTAGGCAGGTGAAATCACCTGGTTGCGTCCTGGATGGATGATACATTTGTCCGAGGTTCAGGCTTTATGGGGATTTGTTCCACTAGAGGGAAGTGCTGAGTCCTCCATCACGGAGGTAATGAGCCCAGATGAAGGTAGTCGGCTCATTAAGACCTGTATAAAGCTTCCCAGAGTGCTCAAGGAGTTGCTCCAACCTGGAATCAGATCTGTGCCTGAACTGACTGGGGAGCTGACCTGTTATCTGTGTGCAGGGAGACCAAAGCCTGTGTGGCCGGCCTCCAAGTACCAGCGACTAGGTATAGCAGCAGGCTGGTGGGTAGCTAGGGAAACGTGGTTGTTGCAGTAAGTAGCCAAGTTGGCCCGGATTTATTTTGATGTTTCTTTTTGGTTTACCATTTTTCTGTAAATATTGTAAATAAATTGCACCTGTTTGTTTTTCACCTCCACTGTGGTTGTGCTGTGCCTGTTTTTTGTGTTGTGCACCCATCCAGGGGGTCACACACACCCGCTGCCGAGCGAACCCCATTACATATGGTGGAGGATGCGGGGGCAGTTGTGGTAACTAAAGGCCAGCATGGAGGAGATAATAAGACAGTTGGCTCTGGCGAATGCCAATCAACAGCAGGCAAATGCCAATCAACAGCAGGCAAATGCCAATCAACAGCAGGCAAATGCAAGTTTATTCCAGCAGAGCATTGCAGCCCAGCAGAAGGCCTTGGAACAAGCGGAGGGCCGCCATAGGGAATTGCTGGTACAAACAGGACCAGAAACACCAGCAACAGATTGAGGCTGTTTTGAAGCAGCTCCAGCAGAGGCCGCAGACTGAGGCTGGTGAGGATTCCGGTAAAACACCATCATTTTCTGTGGGCCGTTTATTGCCAAAAATGACGGAAGAGGATGATCCGGAGGTGTTTCTAACCACATTTGAAAGGACTGCTGAAAGGGAAAAGTGGCCTAAAGAACAGTGGGCTGGATTGATGGCCCCATTATTAACTGGAGAGTCGCAAAAAGCTTACTATGACCTGGAGCCGGACCAAGCCAAAGACTATGAGGTGCTAAAAGCGGAAATTTTTGGCCCGATTGGGTGTTACCCTCGCTGTCCGTGCTCAGCGGGTACATAATTGGACTTTTCGGCTTGGGAAACCTCCCAGGTCACAGATGTATGATCTCATTCACCTGAGCAGGAAGTGGCTGCAGCCAGAGACTTTGACCGCCCCAAAAATTGTGGAACGTGTCATCATGGAACGGTTCCTAAGGTCTCTGCCTAATGCTATTCAAAAGTGGGTCAGCCATGGAGACCCAGAGACCGCAGACAAGCTGGTGGATCTAGTGGAGAGATACTTGGCTACGGAGAACCTGACCTCCTCTTCCAGAGACTCACAGACTTTCCACCCTAAGACCAGACCATCCCCAGCGGTGGGTAAGATGACTACAAGGGGTGAGGGTGGAGAGGGTGGGGAGTGTTACCCAATGTCTGGCAAGAGCGGGCCAGGAAGGCCAAGGCTGCAAGAAGCGGCGAAAAAAATTATTGGTTACCACTGCCGGCAAGAGGGACATATTGCAGCTAATTGCCCAGTGGTGGATGAGCCTATGCAGTGTGACTTTCTGAGGGACCGATGTCAGTCGCTGTTTGCGACAGTGGTATGCACGGCCAGCCCGGGCACTGAGAAACATTTGCGTAAGATGATGATGTTAATGGAAATAATGTTGTGGGGTTGCTGGATTCAGGTAGCCTGGTAACCTTGATTGGAGAGGAGATGGTCACTACAAAGGTCTCTGGGTATAAAAAGGTGGCGGTGATTTGTGTGCATGGGGACACCAGAGAGTATCCCGTGGCCACTGTGTTTTTTGAGACCCCCAAAGGTAACCTGTCTCATCAGGTAGGATTGGTGCCTCACTTACCACATGATGCCATTGTGGGGAGGGATTTTCCAAAATTCTGGGAACTCTGGGATTGTCCTGACCCCCCCCCCCCCCACTGTCTCCCTGCAGACCAGGAAGGTGAATCCCAGAAAGTGTCTGAGTGTGGTGAGGTCTTTCCCAAGTTCCCCTTGTCGGTACTAGCTGGGGAGACCCAAGGAACTGGGGAGGAGCCCGCCTCTTCAGATGAAAACCTGCCGCTGTGGAGTTCGGACTTAGAGGTGCATAGGGAAAATTTTGTCACCGAAACAGCTGAAAGACCCCACACTGATAAAAGCCGGGAAAATGTGGTAAAAGTAGATGGTGAACTAGTGAGTCCCGAGAACTTCTGCGTATCCATACTTCCTTGTGGAAAGGACCTACTCTATCGAGTTGCTCAAGGGGCAGGAGAAACCATTGAGCAACTGGTGGTGCCCAGACCTTACAAGAAGTTGGTGTTGGAGTTGGCCCATGGACACATCCTTGGGGGTCATTTGGGGGGCGGAGAAAACACGGGAAAGAGTATTGCAGCGGTTCTATTGGCCTGGGGTCATTAAGGAGGTAGAAAATGACTGTTCCTCTTGCCTGTGTGTCAGAAGTCGGCCCCTATGCCCCATTTCCGTAGTCCACTTGTACCTTTTCCATCATTGAGGTCCCTTTTGAAAGGATTGCAATGGATCTGGTAGGTCCGCTGGTGAAATCCGCTAGGGGGCATCAGTACCTGTTGGTCATACTCGACTATGCCACCCGCTATCCAGAAGCGATTCCGCTCCGAAATACCTCTGCCAAGACAATAGCTAAGGAGCTTTTTCCTCGTTTTCAGCCGAGTGGGTATTTCAAAGGAACTGCTGACGGACCAGGGAACCCCCTTTATGTCCCGGGTGATGAAAGAGCTGTGCAAAACTGTTCAAGGTAAAACAGTTGCGCACCTCTGTATATCATCCCCAAACCGACGGGTTGGTGGAAAGGTTCAACAAAACCCTGAAACAAATGCTAAGGAAGGTGGTAGATAAGGATGGAAAGGGTTGGGATTATTTAGTACCCTATTTGATGTTTGCCATCGGGAGGTACCCCAGTCCTCTACAGGGTTTTCACCGTTTGAGTTGCTCTATGGGAGACACCCAAGGGGGCTGTTAGATATCGCCAAGGAAACTTGGGAAAGTGAGAGTTCTCCCCACCGGAGTGTGATTGAGCACGTCGCCCAAATGCAGGATAGAATTGCCCAGGTCAATGCGATCGTAAAGGAACATTTGTCCCAAGCGCAGTTAGCGCAGCAGAGGGTGTACAATCGGGGGGCCCAGACCAGACCCTTCAAATGCTGAAGGAGATCTAGTGCTAATCCCTACGGTTGAAAGCAAATTCCTGGCCAAATGGCATGGCCTATACGAGGTGATTGAGAGAGTGAGTGAGGTGAATTACAGGGTCAGACAACCAGGAAGGCGGAAACCTGAACAGATCTACCACATCAATCTGTTAAAGACCTGGAGGGACAGGGAATCCCTAGTTGCTGAGGGTTTGTCACCAGCGCCATCTGACTGCTTGGTTCCGGAGGTTGGAATAGCAGTCACCTTGTCTACGACTCAACAACAGGAGGCTAAAGAGTTTGTGCTCCGCCACACAGATGTTTTTTCTGAGCTGCCGGGACAAACCTCGGGGGTGGAGAATGACATTACCACCCCACCGGGGAAAGGGTAAAACTAAAACCCTATAGAATCCCAGAGGCCCGGCGGGGAGGCCATACTTGGGGAAGTACGGAGAATGCTGGATTTGGGGGTGATAGAGGAGTCCCAGAGTGACTGGTCCAGCCCCATAGTGTTGGTGCCCAAACCAGATGGGAGCTGGTGATTTTGTAACGACTTTCAACAGTTGAATAAAGTTACAAAGTTTGACACCTACCCCATGCCAAGGATAGATGAACTAATCGACCGACTGGGAGCAGCCCGGTACATGACAACGCTAGACTTGACAAAAGGTCATTGGCAGATTCCCCTAGCTAAGTCAGCAAAGGAGAAGACTGCATTTGTAACCCCCGAAGGGTCATCCCAGTATAAAAGAATGCCGTTCGGGTTACAGAATGCACCGGCCACCTTTCAGCGAAAAATGGATC
Source organism: Staurois parvus (assembly GCA_951230385.1). Lineage (NCBI taxonomy): Eukaryota > Metazoa > Chordata > Amphibia > Anura > Ranidae > Staurois > Staurois parvus. The sequence goes on from CATNWA010016026.1 coordinate 167,784, forward strand.
CGATTCTTCGCCCCCATCAGAAGTATGCTGCAGCGTACCTGGACGATGTGATTGTCCATAGCGCAGATTGGGCCTCACATTTACCAAAAGTCCAGGCTGTGCTAGACTCAATACGGAAAGCTGGGTTTACGGCCAACCCAAAGAAGTGTACGATTGGACAGGAGGAGGCCAGGTACCTGGGGTACACTATTGGGAGAGGGGTAATAAAACCTCAAATCAACAAAGTGGAAGCCATACAGAATTGGCCACGCCCAAATAACAAGAAGCCGGTACGGGCTTTTCTAGGAATTGCTGGCTACTATCGGGATTCATCCCCCATCTTGCTTCTCTGGCCGTACCCCAACCAACCTGACAAAAGGGAAGGAGTCTGTCGTGGTTCAGTGGTCCCCAGAGGCTGAAGCAGCCTTCCAGTCTTTAACTTGTTGCCGACCGCAGATAGCTGAATGACGGCTTCACTGCGGCCGGCCAGTTCTGAGTGGACGTCATATGACGTCCCCCCAGAACGCGCTCTCCTGCGCGCCCCAGGGGGCGCGCACCGGCGATCTCCGTGATCGCTGTGTCCTACGGACACAGCTGATCACGTGATGTGGTAAAAGGCCAATCACAGCGGCCTTTTACCACATGATCAGCGGTGTCCAATGACACGCTGATCAGAGGGAAATGCAAGTGCCGGTTCTCGGCTGCACTTTCCTCACGCTGTCAGATCGTGAGGAAAGTACTGCTGAGAACCGGCAGTTGTCAGAGCGGGGATCGGCACCGATCATCAGGGCACTGATGATCAGTGCCCTGATGATTGGTGCCCAGCAGTGCCACCCGCAAGTTCCACCCACCTGTGCCCAGCAGTGCACCCACTAGCTCCGCCCACCTGTGCCCAGCAGTGCCACCTACCTGTGCCCAGCAGTGCCACCCACCTGTGCCCAGCAGTGCCACCCACCTGTGCCACCCACCTGTGCCCACCAGTGCCACCCACCTGTGCCCACCCACCAGTGCCGCCCACCAGTGCCACCCACCAGTGCAGCCCAGCAGTGCTGCCAGTCAGTGCCACCAGTCAGTGTCCAGCGGTTGTGCCAGTCAGTGCCGCCAGTCAGTGCCCAGCAGTGATGCCAGTCAGTGCCGTCTATCAGTACCCATCATCAGTGTCACCTATCAGTGCCGCCTATCAGTGCTGCATATTAGTGCCGCCTATCCGTGACACCTCATTAGTGCTGTCTATCAGTGCCGCCTATCCGTGCCACCTCATTAGTACTGCCTATCAGTGCCCTTTAGTGTTGCCCATCAGTGCTGCCTCATCAACGCACATCAGTGAAGGAGAAAAATTACCTGTTTGAAAAATTTTATAATAGAAACAAAGAAACTTTTTTTTTTTTTTTTCAAATTTTTGGCAATTTTTTATTTATAGCGCAAAAAGAGCCCAGTGGCGATTAAATACCACCAAAAGAAAGCTCTATTTGTGAGAGAAAAATGATCAAAATTTCATATGGGTACAATGTTGCATGACCGCGCAATTGTCAATCAAAGTGCGGCAGCACTGAAAGCTGAAAATTGGCCTGGTAAGGAAGGGGGTAGAAGTGCCGGGTAGGCAGGAAGGGGCTAGAAGTGCCCGGTAGGCGAGGGGTTCAAAAGGGCCTTATGTAGCCAGCCAGTCCTATACTCACCGGACTTCTCAAAAGACTTTGTGGTCCAGACGGATGCATCCGATGTTGGCTTAGGAGCAGTGCTGTCCCAGGTGTGGCAGGGGGAGGAGCACCCAGTAATCTACCTCAGCCGAAAGCTAAAGTCTCACGAGGAAAATTACGCCACGACTGAGAAGGAGTGTTTAGGGGTAAAGTGGGCCTTAGATTCCCTTCGGTACGATCTGCTGGGCAGACATTTTGACCTGATCACCAATCACGCTCCCCGGAAATGGATGGCCCAAAATAAGGAGACCAATAGAAGGGTAAATAGGTGGTTTTTGGCCCTACAGGAATTTACCTTCACAGTGAAGCATCGCCCCGGTGTTCAGATGGGAAATGTAGATGCTTTATCCCGGGTTCATGCCTGCCTGGCTACTGGTGTTACAACCCCAAGGTTGAAACAAGATGGGGGGGGGGGGGGGTATGTGACAGTAGGCAGGTGAGATCACCTGGTTGTCCTGGATGGATGATATATTTGTCCGAGGTTCAGGCTTTATGGGGATTTGTTCCACTAGAGGGAAGTGCTGAGTCCTCCATCATGGAGGTAATGAGCCCAGATGAAGGTAGTCGGCTCATTAAGGTCGTTATAAAACTTCCCAGAGTGCTCAGGGAGTCGCTCCAACCTGGAACCAGATCTGTGTCTGAACTGGCTGGGGAGCTGACGTCTCATCTGTGTGCAGGGAGACCAAAGCCTGTGTGCAGGGAGACCAAAGCCTGTGTGCAGGGAGACCAAAGCCTGTGTGCAGGGAGACCAAAGCCTGTGTGGCCGGCCTCCAGTACTAGCAGCAGCTAGGTGTAGCAGCAGGCTGGTGGGTAGGTAGGGAAAGCTGTTGTTGCAGTAAGTAGCCAAGTTGGCCCGGATTTATTTTGATGTTTCTTTTTGGTTTGGCATTTTCTGTAAATATTGTAAATAAATTGCACCTGTTTGTTTTTCACCTCCACTGTGGTTGTGCTGTGCCTGTCTTTTTGTGTTGTGCACCCATCCAGGGGGTCACACACACCCGCTGCCGAGCGAACCCCGTTACAACATGGATGAATGAATGGAGACATGGATGGGGGAGGGACTGGATGGAGACATGGAAGGATAGGATGGATGGATGGGGGAGTGGATGGATAAATGGGGGAGTGAATGGAGACATGGATGGATGGATGGATGGATGAAGACATGGATGAATGAATGGGGGTATGGATGGGTGAGGGACTGGATGGAGACATGGAAGCATGGATGGATGGAGGAGTGGATGGATAAACAGGAGAGTGGGTGGGTGGATGGATGGATGCAAAGATGAATGGATGGGGGAGTGGATGGGGACATGGGTGGATAAATGGATTGATGGGGGAGTGGGCTCACTTGGTTGGTGGAGGTGCACTGAAGTGACTGGAAGCAGGTAGCGGGAGATCTTCATTGACCCTGAATATCCCGATGAACTTCCTTGAATGGGGACATGGATGGATGGAGGGATGGAGACATGGATGGATGGATGGACGGAGTCATTGCACTCGTCACTTTATTTTTGGCGGTGGAATATGGAAGTGGCGTCTAGGAGGCGGCAGTAGACCCGCCTACACATTTGGGTGGATGTGACTTTTTGATGTCTTTGATTCCATTCATTGATGTATGAAGTCTATTATTACACAGAAGCTCTTTGTGAGTTTTTGTGTGAATTTTGTGTCCTGAAGTTTGTTGATGTCATTTGCAGGAATTATCGCGTCTGGTAAATATTTTGGTCTTCAGTTTCTGGTGATCATTGGTTGCGGCTGAACCCTGTGTTGTGTCCATCGCCCAGGTGATCAGGTGACACGGTCCATCGCCAGGTGATCAGGTGACACGGTCCATCGCCCAGGTGATCAGGTGACCCGGTCCATCGCCCAGGTGATCAGGTGACGCGGTCCATCCCCAGGTGATCAGGTGACGCGGTCCATCCCCAGGTGATCAGGTGACACGGTCCATCCCCAGGTGATCAGGTGACGCGGTCCATCCCCAGGTGATCAGGTGACACGGTCCATCGCACAGTGATCAGGTGATGCGGTCCATCGCCCGGTGATCAGGTGACGCGGTCCATCGCCAGGTGATCAGGTGACGCGGTCCATCGCCCAGGTGATCAGGTGACGCGGTCCATCGCCCAGGTGATCCGGTGACGCGGTCCATCGCCCAGGTGATCAGGTGACGCGGTCCATCGCCAGGTGATCAGGTGACGCGGTCCATCGCCCAGGTGATCAGGTGACGCGGTCCATCGCCCAGGTGATCCGGTGACGCGGTCCATCCCCCGGTGATCAGGTATCGCGGTCCATCGCCCCGGTGATCAGGTATCGCGGTCCATCGCCCCGGTGATCAGGTGACACGGTCCATCCCCAGGTGATCAGGTGACGCGGTCCATCCCCAGGTGATCAGGTGACGCGGTCCATCGCCCCGGTGATCAGGTGACGCGGTCCATCGCCGGTGATCAGGTGACGCGGTCCATCGCCCGGTGATCAGGTATCGCGGTCCATCGCCCCGGTGATCAGGTGACGCGGTCCATCGCCCCGGTGATCCCGGTCCATCGCCCGGTGATCAGGTATCCCGGTCCATCGCCCAGGTGATCAGGTGACCGGTCCATCGCCCAGGTGATCAGGTGACGGTCCATCGCCCAGGTGATCAGGTGACGCGGTCCATCGCCCAGGTGATCAGGTGATCGCGGTCCATCGCCCCGGTGATCAGGTATCGCGGTCCATCGCCCCGGTGATCAGGTATCGCGGTCCATCGCCCCGGTGATCAGGTATCGCGGTCCATCGCCCCGGTGATCAGGTATCGCGGTCCATCGCCCCGGTGATCAGGTATCGCGGTCCATCGCCCCGGTGATCAGGTCCATCGCCCCGGTGATCAGGTATCGCGGTCCATCGCCCCGGTGATCAGGTATCGCGGTCCATCGCCCCGGTGATCAGGTGACGCGGTCCATCGCCCAGGTGATCCGGTATCGCGGTCCATCGCCCCGGTGATCAGGTATCGCGGTCCATCGCCCCCGTGATCAGGTATCGCGGTCCATCGCCCCGGTGATCAGGTATCGCGGTCCATCGCCCCGGTGATCCGGTATCGCGGTCCATCGCCCAGTTTTTCGGCATAGAGCTGGAAGTATGCGGCAGTTGATGAAGGATCAGTGCTCTGCTGCCATCTCATGGGCACTTTGTGTTATGACATGCATGAAATGTGATTTCCTTCCACTGACAGTCATTCCGATAAAACGTGGAAATATAATAATTGGCGCACTTTCCGCGTCTCGGAGTCCCTCCATCTTTATATTGGTGGAGGGTCATGCTGCATCAGGCTTGGTGGTGGAGGAAAGCAACATGGAGGGTGCACACCGGGCCAGGTAAACGCACTCATCGCAGGAGGCGCACATTCTATCTCATTTACGGGTAGCCTGTCCTTTTGGAAGGGGGGGAGGGGGACATGGAGAACGCGGGATGACCAGATTCCCCGCAATAGGAAGCGGCTTCATCTCCGACAATCAATTCCTGATAACAAAATCCAACACAGATTAGTGAGGGAGACGCCGGATAAAGGAGGATTCCCCCGGAGAGCAGCGGCCACAGCAAGGGATTAGATGGCGGGGAGGATTCCCCCGGAGCGCAGTGGCCACAGCAAGGGATTAGATGGCGGGGAGGATTCCCCGGAGAGCAGTGGCCACAGCAAGGGATTAGATGGCGGGGAGGATTCCTCAGAGAGCAGTGGCCACAGCAAGGGATTAGATGGAGGGGAGGATTCCCCCGGAGCGCAGTGGCCACAGCAAGGGATTAGATGGCGGGGAGGATTCCCCGGAGAGCAGTGGCCACAGCAAGGGATTAGATGGAGGGGAGGATTCCCCCGAGCGCAGTGGCCACAGCAAGGGATTAGATGGCGGGGAGGATTCCCCGGAGAGCAGTGGCCACAGCAAGGGATTAGATGGAGGGGAGGATTCCCCCGGAGCGCAGTGGCCACAGCAAGGGATTAGATGGCGGGGAGGATTCCCCGGAGAGCAGTGGCCACAGCAAGGGATTAGATGGAGGGGAGGATTCCCCCGGAGCGCAGTGGCCACAGCAAGGGATTAGATGGAGGGGAGGATTCCCCCGGAGCGCAGTGGCCACAGCAAGGGATTAGATGGCGGGGAGGATTCCCCGGAGAGCAGTGGCCACAGCAAGGGATTAGATGGAGGGGAGGATTCCCCCGGGAGCGCAGTGGCCACAGCAAGGGATTAGATGGAGGGGAGGATTCCCCCGGAGCGCAGTGGCCACAGCAAGGGATTAGATGGCGGGGAGGATTCCCCCGGAGCGCAGTGGCCACAGCAAGGGATTAGATGGCGGGGAGGATTCCCCCGGAGTGCAGTGGCCACAGCCCAGGGGGATTAGATGGAGGGGAGGATTCCTCAGAGAGCAGCGGCCACAGCAAGGGATTAGATGGCGGGGAGGATTCCCCAGAAAGCAGCGGCCACAGCAAGGGATTAGATGGCGGGGAGGATTCCCCGGAGAGCAGCGGCCACAGCAAGGGATTAGATGGCGGGGAGGATTCCCCGGAGAGCAGCGGCCACAGCAAGGGATTAGATGGCGGGGAGGATTCCCCGGAGAGCAGCGGCCACAGCAAGGGATTAGATGGCGGGGAGGATTCCCCGGAGAGCAGCGGCCACAGCAAGGGATTAGATGGCGGGGAGGATTCCCCGGAGAGCAGCGGCCACAGCAAGGGATTAGATGGCGGGGAGGATTCCTCGGAGAGCAGCGGCCACAGCAGGGGGATTAGATGGCGGGGAGGATTCCTCGGAGAGCAGCGGCCACAGCAAGGGATTAGATGGCGGGGAGGATTCCCCAGAGAGCAGCGGCCACAGCAAGGGATTAGATGGTGGGGAGGATTCCCCCGGAGTGCACCCTACTGGGTTTAATCCCGGCACCACCCTACTGGGTTTAATCCCGGCACCACCCTACTGGGTTTAATCCCGGCACCACCCTACTGGGTTTAATCCCGGCACCACCCTACTGGGTACAACCCTTCAGTTATGGGTACAACTCTTCTGGGTTCAATCATTGGCACCACCCTACTGCGCTCATTCCTGGCACCACCCTACTGCGCTCATTCCTGGCACCACCCTACTGCGCTCATTCCTGGCACCACCCTACTGCGCTCATTCCTGGCACCACCCTACTGCGCTCATTCCTGGCACCACCCTACTGCGCTCAATCACGGAGACAACTTGAGTAACAAAGAGCAATAGAACATCGATTTCCGGGGTTGTCCATCATGCAGCCAATCATCCACAGAGTACAAAGCAGTGGCCTTCCACCCCACAGGTGCCCCACTACTCCAGCTGATGGCAATTGCCTTTTGTCATTCGCACAATCCACCACCGATAACCGGAAAAGTCGGCAGGAATTCAGTGTTCAGAGATTGGTTGTAAGTGAAGAAGCCGTGACCTCCATGTATGGCCAGTCCTCCCACCATCACTGCAATGCCGATGGTCTGGTTGGGAGGAGAGGACTCCAGAGATGACAAGGACACACAAAGTACCCACAACAGATCCCGGATGTGAATCTCCCCGATAAGTCGTTCCTTCATTCCTGAGGACTCTTCTTCTAGAAGTAATCTATGGGGTCGTCCTCCCACCTACATGATGGAGAGCTATGATCCAGCCAAGGGAATACACGTATGATGCTCCATGGAACAGGATCCCAATACACGTATGATGGTCCATGGAATGGGATCCCAATACACGTATGATGGTCCATGGAATGGGATCCCAATACACGTATGATGGTCCATGGAACGGGATCCCAATACACGTATGATGGTCCATGGAACGGGATCCCAATACACGTATGATGGTCCATGGAACGGGATCCCAATACACGTATGATGGTCCATGGAATGGGATCCCAATACACGTATGATGGTCCATGGAATGGGATCCCAATACACGTATGATGGTCCATGGAATGGGATCCCAATACACGTATGATGGTCCATGGAATGGGATCCCAATACACGTATGATGGTCCATGGAATGGGATCCCAATACACGTATGATGGTCCATGGAATGGGATCCCAATACACGTATGATGGTCCATGGAATGGGATCCCAATACACCAGACGAATGCGGTTTCAACGCTCGGCGATATTCTGGCATGCGTCATATTGATGACATAGCGCCGCTCTGGTTTCAGGTGCGTTGTGATGCGTTTGGCTGCCGTCACACAAGACGTGAGATCTGAGCTCCAGGCATGATCTGTATTGGTCATGCTTGGCACGAAGCATGTACAGTCAGGTCCATAAATATTGGGACATGGACACAACTCTAACATTTTTGGCTCTATACACCACAATGGATTTGAAATGAAACGAACAAGATGTGCTTTAACTGCAGACTGTCAGCTTTAATTTGAGGGTTTTTCCATCCAAATCAGGTGAACGGTGTAGGAATGACAACAGTTTGCATATGTGCCTCCCACTTGTTAAGGGACCAAAAGTAATGGGACAGAATAATAATCATAAAATCAAACTTTCACTTTTTAATACTTGGTTACAAATCCTTTGCAGTCAATGACAGCCTGAAGTGTGGAACGCATAGACATCCCCAGACGCTGGGTGTCATCCCTGGTGATGCTCTGCCAGGCCTCTACTGCAACTACGACTACAGCGACTGTCCCCGTCCCAGGGGCCCCTAACATCGTGCCAAGCTGGTCAGTGTGGTCTACTTCCCCCACTGTAGGTGGCGCTCCATTCGTGGTCCCATAGTCGGGACAGGAAGTCCAAGGGAAGCGTGGTTTCTGTATGGTTACCTGGTCAGTGGAGCAGTGTTTGGCTATACTGTGGCCATGTGACCCTTGGCAGCCATCTTGGGTCAGCACGGTCTATTTAAGTCCCCACCCCCCCCCGGGTTTTGGCGCACATTTTGTGAGTGGTTAGTGTAGAGAGAGATCTCCACTTGTTAGGGACAGTACTAGAGGTAGGGAAAGGTTCCGGAGGAGTAGCGGCAGGCCAGGGACTCTCTATCCTGTAAGGAGCCTCCCACCCGGGACTGGATTGGCCAGGCTGTACTTCACCCTCAGAAACAGACGCTGTCGGCACCTCTCCTCAGCCACCACTATGAACGGCATTGAACTGTGAGTTATTTCCCCAGCGGCGCTCTCCCGTCGTGGTGTCTGTAACGGTGGGATTCTGCTCAATGCAACATCCAATTTTTGGGAACTCTGTGTGTTTCCTGAGGCCGCACCACGCCGCACTACCCCCCCCCCCTCCCCCCCCCACACACACACACACCGCCTCAGACTGCACAGGGTGGAAGCACCCTCATGGTTCAGGTTTTGTTTGGGGTCCTTTCCCCCGGGCGTTCTGTATGTCCGTCTTTCATATGTCCGTTTACGGATGACAAACAGACCCCCGTGTATTTCTGTGGACTTGCGGATGTAAACGAATGAACATCTATTTACACCCAGTGAGAAAAAAAAGGGGCGAGCGAGTGAGCCGGTATACTTACTGCACCACATCCCATAAAATTGCAAATATTCAATAGGAAAGATGGGACTTTCAGGGTGCAGGGACATGAATAGCACACATTATTTATTATGTATTTCAGGTACTTATATATCGCCATCAATGTACTCCGCACTTTACATACATATTGTACATTCACATCAGGCCCCGCCCCCGAGGGGCGTACAATCTAAGGTCCCTAACTCCCATCATACATACACATACTGGGGCCAATATAGACAGGAGCCAATTCACCTACCAGCATGTCTTCGGAGGGTGGGAGGAAACCAGAGTACCCGGAGGAAACCCACGCAGGCACAGGGAGAACATGCAAACTCCAGGCAGGTGGTGCCGTGGTTGGGATTCGAACCGACGACCTGAGTACTGCCAGGGGGGAGTGCTGACCATTTAGTCACTGTGCTGCCCACACATTAAAAAGTTATATAATTTTTATTTCGTATTTTTTTGTAAAAAACAATTTCAGTTCTAAGAATACCAACTGAGATTCAGACTTGGTTAGGTCATTGTAGTCACTCCCTACATGTTTCGTCCTCACGGGCTTCTTCAGGGGAGATTTTTTGAGGAAATTTCTGCCGCCGAGGCAGTCCTGGATGTGAAAGCTCAGAGCTAGGAGGAAATGACCTAAAAAAATCGTAATTGGCCTACATGTCCAAAACAGTTGTAGAGGATATAATGGGCATCGAATATCATCTGTTGAATGCTTTAGAAAGATATATGGGTCCAGAGGCGGACTGACAACTCATGGGGCCCCTGGGCAGTAGGGCATCATGGGGCCCCTGTGTCCTCGCCCACACTCAAACCACACCCAAAAAAGCCTATGAAAGGTACCAGGGACATCTCATGGGGCCCCCCACTGACCCCAGGCCCTCGGGCAGTGCCCAAGTTCCCCAATGGTCAGTCCGCCCCTGTATGGGTCTAACCTAACAGAGATCTACTTGGCGTTCATTGGCAGAGTCACCAGCGCACACCGAGTATCCTGGAGGCTGTTTTGGATCTGAAGGAAGCGAATATCCTTTGGACTGTTGTCCTTTGCTGACATCTAGTGGTGGAATTGGAAATTGATCTTCAATTAAAATCCTTTTTCTCTACATCGTTCTTGCTACTTGAATTGCAATATTTACCAGATGACGTTCGATGTCCGTTGTTTCCTCTCCTCGGGTTGTGGACGTCAATTAGATCTCTGTGAGGTTAGACCCAAATATCCTTCTAAAGCATTCAACAGATGATATTCGATGCCCATTATATCCTCTACAGCTGTTTTGGACATGTAGGCCAATTACGATTTTTTTAGGTCATTTCCTCCTAGCTCTGAGCTTTCACATCCAGGACTGCCTTGGCGGTAGAAATTTCCTCAAAAAATCTCCCCTGAAGAAGCCCGTGAGGACGAAACATGTAGGGGGTGACTACAATGACCTAACCAAGTCTGAATCTCAGTTGGTATTCTTAGAACTGAAATTGTTTTTATGTTTCTGTATTTTTTTCTTTTCTTGTGTTTTTTACAAAAATACGAAATTGAAATTTATATAACTGTTTAATGTGTGGTATTTATGTCCATGCACCCTGAGAGTCCCACCTTTCCTATTGAATATCTATTTACACCCGTTAATGTCCGCAGCCGTTAACATCCGTTTTTTTTTAACAGAAGAAACCCCTATTTTTCTTCCACTAAAAAACACCCAGAACGGACAAAAAATGGATGTCAGCGGATGTAAATGGATGAAAAACAGATATAAGTGGATTAAAAACTGATGTAAACGGATGAAAAACAAATGAAGACAGCCAAAAATGGATGAAAAGCGGATGTAAACGGATGAAAAACAGATGACAACGGACAGAAACGGATGAAAAACGGATGTAAATGGATGAAAAACAGATATAAATGGATTAAAAACTGATGTAAACGGATGAAAAACAGATGAAGACAGACAGCCAAAAATGGATGAAAAACGGATGTAAACAGATGAAAAACAGATGAAAACGGACAAACGGATGAAAAACGGATGTAAACGGATGAAAAACAGATGAAAATGGATGAAAACGGCTAGAAACAGATGAAAAACGGATGTAAACGGATGAAAATGGACATAAGCAGATGAAAACGGATCTAAACAGATGTAAACAGACCAAAAACAGATGAAAAACAGATGTCAACGGATGTAAATGGATGAAAACGGACATAAACTGATGTAAAATGATGAAAACGGATTGAAAACAGATATAAACAGATGAAAATGGACATAAATGGATGAAAAACGGATGTAAATGAATGAAAGTGGATAAAAGCGGATGTCAATGGATTTAAATGGATGAAAATGGACATAAACGGATGAAAAACGGATGTAAGTGGATAAAAACGTATCTCAATGGATGAAAACCGGATGAATACGGACATAAACTGATGTAGAAAGACGAAAACGGATGAAAACGGATGAAAAACAGATATAAAGGGATGAAAATGGACATAAGCGGATGAAAAACGGATGTAAACAAAAGTGGACAAAAACGGATGTCAATGGATGTAAATGGATGAAAACGGATATAAATGGATGAAAAACGGATGTAAGTGGATGAAAACGGATGTCAATGGATGAAAAACTGATGTAAACTGATTAAAAGGATCTAAACGGATCAAACACGGATGTAAATGGATGAAATGGATGTAAACGGATGAAAGCGGACATAAATGGATGAAAAATGGATGTAAACGGATGAAAGTGGACAAAAACGGATGTCAATGGATGAAACCCAGATGAAAACGGACATAAATGGATGTAAACGGATGAAAACGGACATAGATGGATGAAAAACTGGATGGATGTAAACGGATGAAGGTGGATGTAAATGGACTAAAAACTGATGTAAATGGTTGTAAACGGATGAAAATATATCTAAACGGACCAAAAACAGATGTAAATGGATGAGAAAGGATGACAAACTGATGAAAATGGACATAAATGGATGAAAAACGGATACAAATGGACGAAAATGGACATAAACTAATGAAAACGAATGAAAACGGATCAAAATGGATGTAAATGGATGAAAACGGATGAAAAACTGATGAAAACGGACATAAATGGATGAAAAACTGATAAAAATGGATGAAAGCGGACAAAAACGGATGTCAATGGATGAAACACGGATGAAAACGGACATAGATGGATGAAAAACTGGATGGATGTAAATGGATGAAAACGGACATAAACGGATGAAAAACGGATGTAAATGGATGAAAACGGATTAAAAACTGATGTAAACCAATGTAAACGGATGGAAAAACGTGACTGGACTGAAGAAAGAACGCGGCCCGCCGGGGGAAAGGACCCTAAACTGTTTTTTTCTGTTTATTATCTACAAACTCTTGTATGATAAAGGATTCCCAGAGCCCTGTGGATCCCATGCAGCACGGCTGCCTGCCTTGACATTGGCTTCACCAGAACGGAATCCGCAGGCCGAGCCGTGTGGTGGGGGAGGGGACAAGGACTGCAATGACACCTTCAGGGCTGCGAGTCATTTTCAGCTTGAGCTACTGATCTCTGTAAGCGGCTTTGTCCTGCAGACGGAAAGGGAAGAACATGAGAGTAGCAGAGTCCCGCCTGCGGCTATTAGAATATCTCCGGTGTCACCGGCTGACGCGTTCAGATATTCCCCCCGCGGTTGGTCGATCCCCCGATAGGCCGGGACCTCCTGGTGAAGAATAGAGCCGGGTCTGGGAAGCCTCCCGCCATGTCCTGCCTGCAGTATATATACTGTATACCTGCTCTCCCCACTTCCATGTCCTTGTTATGTCTCGCATCCATCGTTCTGCATGAGGTTATCCGTTTTCTGTAGTTTGCTGGTATCTAGTGGTGGTTTTGGGGCACTGCAGCTTGTTTACTAATGTGATGTGGTATCTTCCTCTGTCCTCCCCTTCTGTCCAGTGTTAGGCTGGCCATACACGTGTAGATTTTCGGATGAGAATATTCATAAGAAAAGTTGTACAAACTCTTTGAACATTCGATGAACGGACGAATGTCATTTGAAAATTGCTTTTTGCTTTTATCATTTGATGTTAAACTGAATGTCATTTTTGAACTATTACCGCGTACACCGGCCGAAAATTCGTGTGATCCAGAAAAGTTTTCCTTTCTGCCCCTTCGAATTTTCCCATCACCGAAAACAAACATCGATTTGACCCCACGAATGGTTAGAAAATCAAACGAATATTCTTGAAACAGAAATCTATACATGTATGGCCAGCTTTAGTGTAGTCCCAGCTGGACCCTTCCCACGTGTTCCATGTTCCCGCACTCCGTGTTTGATGTTGCAGAGACAGGGATTGGGAACGCGTTCGTCTTCTTACACTTCAAAAGACCGGAAGAAAATCCTCGATATTGGGAATAAAAGTTCGCTAGAGTCCCCATCTTAGCGAAGAGTAAAGCTGCTTGTGGATGTTGCTGAGTCAGCAGGCGAGCGAACGGTCCGGACAGGCTGGGTCTATGGAGGAATGACAATGCAGAGAACAATACTGGACCAGGTAATGCCGGAAGGGAGGAGCTTAGCACAAATGTCTTCCTGTGGAGACTCAGAATCTCTCCTCATATTGCATTGCTGAGCTCTCCTGAAAATGCCCGTCGCCTGGCTGACCTGCTGACCTTTGACATGATAGGCCAATGACCCAGAAAGATTCCCTTTCCTGAGCTGCCTATTGTCATTAACACCAGAGGAAGCCATGACAGCCAGGAAACTGGCATTTCCAGAAGGAGGTCAGTGACGGCAGCCTTCCTATTTCAGAATTACTGTAGGGTCCCACTGACACCTTTGTGTGGTGGTGTCATGTGTGTTGTCACCGGTGACAGTGCGTTGTGGTACAATTCATTCTCAGTGGCACCGCCATCACAGCACACGGCGAAAACAGCGGGACATGGCGGCACACCGCGGGACGTGGCGGCACACCGCGGGACGTGGCGGCACACGGCGGGACATGGCGGCAAACAAGGGGACATGGCGGCACACGGCGGGACATGGCGGGACATGGTGGCACACAAGGGGACGTGGCGGCACACGGCGGGACATGGCGGCACACAAGGGGACATGGCGGGACACGGTGGCACACGGCGGGACATGGTGGCACACAAGGGGACGTGGCAGCACACGGCGGGACATGGCGGCACACGGCGGCACACACCGGGACATGGCAGCACACAAGGGGACGTGGCAGCACACGGCGGGACATGGCGGCACACAAGGGGACATGGCGGCACGCGGCGGGACATGGCGGGACATGGTGGCACACGGCGGGATGTGGCGGCACACAAGGGGACGTGGCAGCACACGGCGGGACATGGCGGCACACGGCGGGACATGGCGGCACATTGCGGCACACACCGGGACATGGCAGCACACAAAGGGACGTGGCAGCACACGGCGAGACATGGCGGCACACGGCGGGACATGGCGGCACACAAGGGGACATGGCAGAACACGGCGGGACATGGCGGCACACAAGGGGACGTGGCAGCACACGGCGGGACATGGCGGGACATGGCGGCACACAAGGGGACATGGCAGAACACGGCGGGACATGGCGGTACACACCGGGACATGGAGGCACACAAGGGGACGTGGCAGCACACGGCGGGACATGGCGGCACACAGTGGGACATAGCAGCACACGGCAGCACATAGCAGGACACGGCGGCACACGGTGGCACATGGCGAGACACAGCAGCACACGGCGGCACACAGTGGGACACAGCAGCACACGGCAGAACACGTCAGCACATAGCAGGACACGGCGGCACACGGTGGCACATGGCGAGACACAGCAGCACACGGCAGAACACGTCAGCACATAGCGGGACACGGTGGCACATGGCAGGTTATGATGGGACACGGCAGCACACCGGAAATATGGCGGGCATCCATTTCTGGAACATTGGTGGCCTATTAGAGTTAATGGCGGCCTGAACACGACTTGATTCACCACAGCGACTGGCGTTGGCCCTGAAGTGGATTTGTTGGTTTCCTAATACGATTACACCCAATGCATGCTGGGAATTCTCTCACAGTTGCTCGTACTCGTAAATGAACTGTCATACCATGAAAGGGCCAATGTCATATGTGATCACAGCGCTGTGCCATTTCCTCAGGATGACAGGAGTCCAGTGAAGACAAATTGTCTCCTGCTATGGGCTTCAGGCAGCCATTTTGGGGAGGACAGCATTCTTGTAGGATATCTAAATAACATGCAGGGAGGGAGGAGCTAGGCCAGCACAGACAGTAATCAGACACCCCTAGAGGAGAGGACTATGAGATGCAGCGAGGGAGGAGCTGGGCCAGCACAGACAATAATTAGAGACTGACTATGACATGCAGCGAGGGAGGAGCTGGGCCAGCACAGACAATAATTAGAGACTGACTATGACATGCAGGGAAGGAGGAGCTGGGCCAGCACAGACAGTAATTAGAGACAGACTATGACATGCAGGGAGGGAGGAGCTGGGCCAGCACAGACAGTAATCAGACACCCCCAGAGGAGAGGACTATGACGTGCATGGAGAGAGGAGCTGGGCCAGCACAGGCAGTAATCAGACACTCCCAGAGGAGAGGACTATGACGTGCAGGGAGGGAGGAGCTGGGCCAGCACAGTCAGTAATCAGACACTCCCAGAGGAGAGGACTGAGACGTGCAAAGAGGGAGGAGCTGGGCCAGCACAGACAGTAATCAGACACTCCCAGAGGAGAGGACTATGACGTGCAGGGAGGGAGGAGCTGGGCCAGCACAGTCAGTAATCAGACACTCCCAGAGGAGAGGACTGAGACGTGCAAAGAGGGAGGAGCTGGGCCAGCACAGACAGTAATCAGACACTCCCAGAGGAGAGGACTATGACGTGCAGGGAGGGAGGAGCTGGGCCAGCACAGTCAGTAATCAGACACTCCCAGAGGAGAGGACTGAGACGTGCAAAGAGGGAGGAGCTGGGCCAGCACAGACAGTAATCAGACACTCCCAGAGGAGAGGACTATGACGTGCAGGGAGGGAGGAGCTGGGCCAGCACAGTCAGTAATCAGACACTCCCAGAGGAGAGGACTGAGACGTGCAAAGAGGGAGGAGCTGGGCCAGCACAGGCAGTAATCAGACACTCCCAGAGGAGAGGACTATGACGTGCAGGGAGGGAGGAGCTGGGCCAGCACAGACAGTAATGAGACACCCCCAGAGGAGAGGATTATGACGTGCAGGGAGGGAGGAGCTGGGCCAGCACAGACAGTAATGAGACACCCCCAGAGGAGAGGATTATGACGTGCAGGGAGGGAGGAGCTGGGCCAGCACAGACAGTCTATTATGGGAAGTGGAGGGACTTTCAGCTGATGTTTTTCTGTTGGTTTTCGGGGTCTCTCCTGGGGAAGGGTTTTTGGGGTCTCTGCTGGGGGAGGGTTTTATCCCGCCCCCTTGCCCCCCCCCCCTTTACATACAATGCATTGGTGGGAAGTGTCGGTGGTGTCGGCTCGGTGAGCGCCCGGCACAACATTCAGCGCGTGGGGCGGTTCCCGCGGTAACACTCGAGTGGCGTTCTGCGTCTCCCACATGAAGGTCCCGAGACCAAGCGGCTTTGCTGATGCAATTCAAATCTGAATTATTCTCATCCCAGCGCGTTTCGTCTCCTCGCCACGCATCAAAATCTGATCCCAGAGCCGGACCGCCCCCGCAGCTCGATAACCAATCAATGCACAGCGCTCGCCCTCCACGCAGCACAAAGGGTTTACTAATCGCTCCAGGACAAGTGGGGGGGGCCACCATGGCGGACCTCCTGGGCGCTGCATCCTGCAGATTTCATTGGCATCGGTTTGGTTCGGCCGCCGTTTTTGCCGCCATGACAGACATTCCTCCAATTAAAGCTCCCCAAGAAGTCGGGGAAATCCCCTCCCCCTCTTCTGGGGTGCCAGGCGCTACGAATGGAGGAGAAATGGGACGGCGGATTCTGCGAAGTCATCGCACTCCTCGGGGGACCCTCTGAAGAAACGCGTCAGCCAATGACCTTCAGATAAAAATCACTTTCACCGCAATGAGCACCAATTGCGCTAAATCCGCTGTTTGTTGAAATGGCGTCCAAGCGACGGTTGTTACTCAGTGGGGGTCTCACCACCACCGACGGGGGATTGGGCGCGGTGCGTGGAAACGCCAATCTTCCATAACTCAGTCCATTGCAGAAAATGGGAGGCTCTGCCCACAACAACCAATGGCAGCACAGATCTCCATTATGGGAGGAGGGGGAGCACCTGGAGGTTTGGGGGAACCTCGGAGGGTGGGGCGGGGTGGAGTTGGTCCCATTTTTCGTGTTCTGAGATGGAGAAGAACTTTCGTAGGTTCTCCAGGAGGTCCCCCAACATTTATGGGAACCCCAACACCTTCATCCAATCACCATGGGAGGCTCCGCCCACAACAACCAATAGCAGCGCAGATCTCCATTCTGGGAGGAGGGGAGCACCTGGCGATTTGGGGGAATCTCCGATGGTGGGGCGGGGTGGAGTTGGTCCCATTCTCCGTGTTCTGAGATGGAGAAGAACTTTTGTAGGTTCTCTAGGAGTTCCCCCAATGTTCATGGGAACCCCAACACCTTCATCCAATCACCATGGGAGGTGCAGACATTGGATGTTGAGGACCAGGATGGGAGGTTTGAGAGTTGTGGACCCCCATCCCCCTTGCTTCCCCTCCCCCCATTCCAGTTCCATCAGCCCATCCTTGGGGTCTGCATAGGTGTCAGTACTTCTTGTCACATGGCTGACGCTGCAAATTGATATCATGTGGGGGGTGGTGATGGTGGTGAAGCCCCTCCCCCCGCATTAGAGTTTTCTGACATCGCAGCAACCCCCTGGGACCCCCCTGCACACTAGGCACCCCGTCCCCAGGGCACATGTCCCTTCTGCCCCCCTCCTGTCCTGGTTCCAGTTTGAGGGGCTCATTCACGCCTCTTGCAGACCAGTTGTCCTCTCCATCCATAATGGAGATCTGAACCATGAATGGATGAATGAGAACCTTATCCACGGCTTGGATTGGACCCCCCCCGGGGGGGCATTACGTGGACGTATACGAATGTTTCTCAGGGAAGAGCCGGTTTCTCCTCCAGGTTCCATCCAACCTCTTGTTTGGCTGAGCCCAGAAGTCAGCTGACCATTGTAATCCTATCAGCTGCAGGTGGGGGATACATGGTCATACTGGGCCGATGATGTCACAAGATCCCGCCCCTTTGTATACATTAGCTGTGGGGTGAGGAATGTCCCGGCTGCAGCTGATTGGCTCAGAAATGATGGCCGCCTTCCAGGTTTGGTGACCCCAAGCTCATCTGTGCAACTCAGTCTGGCTGCCTCTGCATGCGTTCGGCTCCGCGGGGTCTGAGATCTGCCGCGTAATGGCCCCGGCACTACACAACCATCCTAAGATGGCCCCGGCATTGGACAACCATTCTAAGATGGCCCCGGCACTGGACAACCACCCATGAGATGACCAGGTACTGGAAAACCACCTTAAGACAACACTCACACTGGAAAGCCATTTTAACACAATCCTGGCACTGATCAACCATCCTGAGATGACCCCAGCATTGGTCAACTATCCTAAGATGACCCTGGCATTGGTCAACTATCCTAAGATGACCCTGGCATTGGTCAACTATCCTAAGATGACCCTGGCATTGGTCAACTATCCTAAGATGACCCTGGCATTGGTCAACCATCCTAAGATGACCCTGGCATTGGTCAACCATCCTAATATGACCCTGGCATTGGTCAACCATCCTAATATGACCCTGGCATTGGTCAACTATCCTAAGATGACCCTGGCATTGGTCAACTATCCTAAGATGACCCTGGCATTGGTCAACTATCCTAAGATGACCCTGGCATTGGTCAACTATCCTAAGATGACCCTGGCATTGGTCAACCATCCTAAGATGACCCTGGCATTGGTCAACCATCCTAAGATGACCCTGGCATTGGTCAACCATCCTAATATGACCCTGGCATTGGTCAACCATCCTAAGAAAAACCTGATACTGGACAAACATCCTTACATAGCCCCGGCACTGAAAAACCATCCTAAGATGACCCCGGCACTGGACAACCACTATAAGGTAACTCAGGCACTGGACAACCATCCTAAGATGATCCATGATACTGGACAACCATCCTAAGATGACCCAGGCACTGGACAACCATCCTAAGATGACGCAGGCACTGGACAGCCATCCTAAGATGACGCAGGCACTAGACAGCCATCCTAAGATGACGCAGGCACTAGACAGCCATCCTAAGATGACCCAGGCACTGGACAACCATCCTAAGATGACGCAGGCACTAGACAGCCATCCAAAGATGACGCTGGCACTGGACAACCATCCTAAGATGACCCAGGTCCTGGACAACCACCTTAATATAACTCCAGCACTGGACAACTATCCTAAGATGACCCCGGCACTGGATAACCACCTTAAGATGACCTTGGCACTGGTCAACCCCTACACTGGACAACCATCCTAAGATGATCCTGGCATTGGATAACCATTCTGAGATGACTCCGGCACTGGTCAACCCTCCTAAGATGGCCCCGACACTGGACAACCACCCATGAGATGACCCAGGTACTGGAAAACCACCTTAAGACAACACTCACACTGGAAAGCCATTTTAACACAATCCTGGCACTGATCAACCATCCTGAGATGACCCCAGCCTATCCAGACCCATTGGTCAACTATCCTAAGATGACCCTGGCATTGGTCAACCATCCTAATATGACCCTGGCATTGGTCAACCATCCTAAGATGACCCTGGCATTGGTCAACCATCCTAAGATGACCCTGGCATTGGTCAACCATCCTAAGAAAAACCTGATACTGGACAAACATCCTTAGATAGCCCCGGCACTGAAAAACCATCCTAAGATGACCCCGGCACTGGACACACATCCTAAGATAACACAGGCACTGGACAACCATCCTAAGATGACACAGGCACTAGACAGCCATCCAAAGATGACCCCGGTACTGGACAACCATCCTAAGATGACCCAGGCACTGGACAACCACTATAAGGTAACTCAGGCACTGGACAACCATCCTAAGATGATCCATAAAACTGGACAACCATCCTAAGATGACCCAGGCACTGGACAACCATCCTAAGATGACCCAGGCACTAGACAGCCATCCTAAGATGACGCAGGCACTAGACAGCCATCCTAAGATGACGCAGGCACTAGACAGCCATCCTAAGATGACCCAGGTCCTGGACAACCACCTTAAGATAACTCCAGCACTGGACAACTATCCTAAGATGATATCCGGCACTGGATAACCACCTTAAGATGACCTTGGCACTGGTCAACCCCTACACTGGACAACCATCCTAAGATGATCCTGGCATTGGATAACCATTCTGAGATGACCCTGGCACTGGTTAACCATTCTGAGATGACCCCAGCACTGGTCAACCATTCTGAGATGACCCTGGCACTGGTCAACCATTCTGAGATGACCCTGGCACTGGTCAACCATTCTGAGAACCCTGGCACTGGACCATTCTAAGATGACCAAGGCGCTGGACAACCACCTTCAGATAACTCAGGCACTGGACAACCATCCTAAGATGACCCACGATACTGGACAACTATCCTAAGATGACCCAGGCACTGGACAACTATCCTAAGATGACCCAGGCACTAGACAGCCATCCAAAGATGACGCTGGCACTGGACAACTATCCTAAGATGATCCCGGTGCTGGATAACCACCTTAAGATGACCTTGGCACTGGTCAACCCCTACACTGGACAACCATCCTAAGATGATCCTGGCATTGGATAACCATTCTGAGATGACCCCGGCACTGAACAATCATCCTAGGATGACCCTGGAACTGAAAGACCTCCCCGAGGAGGGGAATTTATCTAGAGTTGTAGTATATATGCCTACAATTAGAGGGGTGTTGGATGTTTGGGAGGGGAGAGTAAAAGATGAACAGCGCTCTGCAACTTTCTTCCGTCTAATTGCAATGGCCGCGCCAAGTCTTCTCCGCAGAAAGTAAATCGGTAATATCGCAATCTCCAGTCCCACCTTCAGTAACAATACATAGGAAGCGAGCAGGAAAAATGAAGGGGTCGCTAATGACTCCTCTCCGTAATGGGAGCAATCAATTACGACTATGACCCACTTAGAGCGAAGAGCCGTATTGGGAGATAACTTACTGAAAACTGCAACACAGCAAACGCAGCCCATCCCCCCCCACCCCCTCCGCCAATGTAAGAACCCTTTCTCGGCGGTAATTGTTTCTCACACCTGGGGGAATCTGCTCGTTTTTTTATATTTGCAAAAACATTGATATTTGAAAGTGCTTGAAATGTGCCGCGTGTTTCTAAAATTGGGTCTGCACACTAGACAATATGACTTTTATCATTCCACAGATTGTATGTGATCCCCACTCCTGCGGGAAATGCGTGATTAGATAAACAGCCCTAAATGGAACTGTTATTTCTAACAACAAAAAGCAAAGCGCATTTTCTATGTGATTTCAGATTGGCTAATGCATCCAGCAGCACCTCGGCTACTTAGTCCGGACGCACGCCGCTAATTACATTACCGATGGGCAGATGTGGCGCGATGAGTGCTCTGAAAGCCGAATGTGTGGAGGAGCCGAGCCGGGCTGAAATTAACATAGAAAGCCGCTGTGTACCATTTTCTGTCAATGTCGGCTAATGGGTTGTAATGTGAGGGCCGAAAGGTTACCACGGAGAGCGCCACATCGGGGTGGGTAGGTATTCATGGCCTCATTGTGAGGAACCGCCAGGACTTCCATTTCCATGAAAGCAATCTGCACTTCTGTGGAAGTGAAGATCTCATCTGGGCAACGGCTTTACTGCCAGCCAATAGAAAGAGTTCAGAAAAAAAAATGGCTGATAATTGCCCTTCTGGAGGCCCAATGACACCTCGGTGAAGCTGCCCCCAATATCTCCAAACATAGTTGATGGAAAACCAAAAGAGAGAGAGGAGTGCGGATGTGTCGCTGCATTCAGGTGGTACAAGACACAGGATCCTCACCAGAGCTTTTATACTCCGATAATAGGTGCAGGAACTCCCTACTTCCCAGTCACCTCTTGTCTCCACCCCCTACCCACCCCTGAGCACTGTTCCTTGGTTCTACCCACCCCTGAGCCACATCCATTGGTTCCACCCCCTACCCACTCCTGAGCACCGTTCTTTGTCTCCACCCCCTACCCACCCCTGAGCACTGTTCCTTGGTTCTACCCACCCCTGAGCCACATCCATTGGTTCCACCCCCTACCCACTCCTGAGCACCGTTCTTTGTCTCCACCCCCTACCCACCCCTGAGCACTGTTCCTTGGTTCTACCCACCCCTGAGCCACATCCATTGGTTCCACCCCTACCCACTCCTGAGCACCGTTCTTTGTCTCCACCCCCTACCCACCCCTGAGCACTGTTCCTTGAGCCACATCCATTGGTTCTACCCACCCCTGAGCCACATCCATTGGTTCTACCCACCCCCTACCCACCCACCCCTGAGCACTGTTCCTTGGTTCTACCCACCCCTGAGCCACATCCATTGGTTCCACCCCCTACCCACTCCTGAGCACCGTTCTTTGTCTCCACCCCCTACCCACCCCTGAGCACTGTTCCTTGGTTCTACCCACCCCTGAGCCACATCCATTGGTTCCACCCCTACCCACTCCTGAGCACCGTTCTTTGTCTCCACCCCCTACCCACCCCTGAGCACTGTTCCTTGGTTCTACCCACCCCTGAGCCACATCCATTGGTTCCACCCCCTACCCACTCCTGAGCACCGTTCTTTGTCTCCACCCCCTACCCACCCCTGAGCACTGTTCCTTGGTTCTACCCACCCCTGAGCCACATCCATTGGTTCCACCCCCTACCCACTCCTGAGCACCGTTCTTTGTCTCCACCCCCTACCCACCCCTGAGCACTGTTCCTTGGTTCTACCCACCCCTGAGCCACATCCATTGGTTCCACCCCCTACCCACTCCTGAGCACCGTTCTTTGTCTCCACCCCCTACCCACCCCTGAGCACTGTTCCTTGGTTCTACCCACCCCTGAGCCACATCCATTGGTTCCACCCCTACCCACTCCTGAGCACCGTTCTTTGTCTCCACCCCCTACCCACCCCTGAGCACTGTTCCTTGGTTCTACCCACCCCTGAGCCACATCCATTGGTTCCACCCCCTACCCACTCCTGAGCACCGTTCTTTGTCTCCACCCCCTACCCACCCCTGAGCACTGTTCCTTGGTTCTACCCACCCCTGAGCCACATCCATTGGTTCCACCCCCTACCCACTCCTGAGCACCGTTCTTTGTCTCCACCCCCTACCCACCCCTGAGCACTGTTCCTTGGTTCTACCCACCCCTGAGCCACATCCATTGGTTCCACCCCTACCTACTCCTGAGCACCGTTCTTTGTCTCCACCCCCTACCCACCCCTGAGCACTGTTCCTTGGTTCTACCCACCCCTGAGCCACATCCATTGGTTCCACCCCCTACCCACTCCTGAGCACCGTTCTTTGTCTCCACCCCCTACCCACCCCTGAGCACTGTTCCTTGGTTCTACCCACCCCTGAGCCACATCCATTGGTTCCACCCCCTACCCACTCCTGAGCACCGTTCTTTGTCTCCACCCCCTACCCACCCCTGAGCACTGTTCCTTGGTTCTACCCACCCCTGAGCCACATCCATTGGTTCCACCCATACCCACTCCTGAGCACCGTTCCTTGTCTCCACCCCCTACCCACCCCTGAGCACTGTTCCTTGGTTCTACCCACCCCTGAGCACCATCCATTGGTTTCACCACCTACTCACCCCTGAGCACTGTCCCTTGGTTCCACCCCCTACCCAGCCCTGAGCACCGTCCCTTGGTTCCACCCCCTACCCAGCCCTGAGCACCATCCCTTGTCTCTGCCCCCTGCTTGCCCCTTACCACCGTCCCTTGGTTCCACCCCCTACCCACCTCTGAGCACCGTCCATTGATTCCATCCCCTACCCACCCCTGAGCACTGTCTCTTGTCTCTGCCCTCTAGTCACCCCTGAGAACTATCCCTTGGTTCCATCCCCTACCCACCCTTGAGCACCGCCCCTTGGTTCCACCCACTACCCACCCCTAAGCATCGTCCCTTGTTTTTCTGCCCCCTACTCACCCCTGAGCACCGTCCCTTGGTTTCACCCCCCTACCCACTCCTGAGCACCATCACTTGGAATGCTTGGTTCCACTTCCTACATACCCTTGAGCACCGTCCCTTCCCCTACCCCCACCACTGAGCACTATCCCTTGTCTCCGCCCCCTACTCAGCCCTGAGTATCGTCCTTTGGTTCCACCCACTACTCACCTCTGAGCACCGTCCCTTGATTCCACCCCCTACCCACCCCTGAGCACTGTCTCTTGTCTCTGCCCTCTAGTCACCCCTGAGTACCGTCCTTTGGTTCCACTCACTGCCCACCCTTGAGCACCGCCCCTTGGTTCCACCCACTACCCACCCCTGAGCATCGTCCCTTGTCTCTGCCCCCTACTCACCCCTGAGTACTGTCCTTTGGTTCCACTCACTACCCACCCCTGAGCACCGTCCCTTGGGTCAACCCCCCACCCACCTCCCAGTGTTGCCCATTTTAGAGAAAACAAAACCAAGTATCATTTTGTGGTGCTCAGTAATTTGTGTGAAATATGTTAATGGTAACAAGAAAAGCAGTAAATTAGGTCCTTGAAACAAAATACCCCCCCAGAAACAATAGACCCGCCCAGCAATAATGGATACCCTGGCAACAATAAACCTCCCTAAATCAAATACCCTCCAGCAACAATTGACCCCTGACAGTAACAACAGATCTCCCAGCAGCCAGCAACAATAGACCCACCCCCAGCAACAACAGATACCCCAGCAACAATAAACCTCCTTGAAACAAAATCCTCCCAGCAGCAACAACAGACCCCCAACAGTAACAACAAATTTCCCAGCAGCCAGCAACAATAGTCCCCCAGCAACAGTAGAGGACGCAGCAACAATATACCTCCCTGATAAAAAATACACCCCCCAGCAACCATAGACCCCCAACAGTAACAACAGATCTCCCAGCAGCCAGCAACAATAGCCCCCCCCCCCCCCCACCAGCAACAATAGCTACCCCAGCAACAAGATACCTTTCTGAAACAAAATACCCCCCCCCCCCAGCAACAATAGACCCCTGACAGTAACAACAGATCTCCCAGCAGCCAGCAACAATAGACCCACCCCCCAGCAACAACAGATACCCCAGCAACAATAAACCTTCCTGAAACAAAATCCTCCCAGCAACAACAGACCCCCAACAGTATCAACAGATTTCCCAGTAACCTGCAGCAATAGACCCCCCAGCAACAATAGAGGACGCAACAACAATATACCTCCCTGAAAAAAAATACACCCCCCAGCAACCATAGACCCATAACAGTAACAAGAGATCTCCCAGCAGCCAGCAACAATAGACCCCCCCCCCCAACAACAATAGCTACCCCAGCAACAATATACCTTTCTGAAACAAAATACCCCCCCCCCCCCCCCGAGCAACAATAGACCTCTGACAGTAACAACAGATCTCCAGCAACAGGAGACCCTTCCCTCAACAATAGATCTCACCCAGCAATAATAGACCTCCACAGCAACAATGCCACCCAACAACATTAGCTACCCCAGCAACAATACACCCCCCTCCCAGCAACAATATACCCCCAAAACAAAATACCCCCCTAGTAACAATAGATTTCCCCAACAACAATAGATCCTCCAGCACACCCCTGCATCCATTTACATACATTCAGTACTCTTCATGGGTTGTCCTTCAGGTGATTGGACATTCTACAGTAAACCCCCTAAAATAAAAATGAAGTTGAGAGAAAATTGAAACATATGGTCACCCCCAAACCCCAATCTAGGCTACTTCCTGCTGGGATTGGTGACATCACTGAGCCTCACCATGGGATCCACCACCGTGGGAGCATCTTTGCTATCTGAAGCTTTCCCAGGATCATGCTGGAAGTCCCGGAGACCCCCCCACCTCAGGGTGCAGCCCCCCGAAGCCGAGGTGTAATCACTGAAATTATATATTTTCGTTGGTTTGCATTGGGAGGGAACTGAAAGTTAGGGGACTTTACATGGAGATGCCAGATCCCATCAAAGACATTGCCGCCATATTGAATACGGAGTTGTCTGCACCCTCCCTATACCGAATGACTTCACTGCAAATGACAGAAGATATTGGAGCACGGACCATGTATGGCCAACTTGGAGGTGCCACGGACATGGGTGGGTAGTGGGTGCAACCAAGTGTTGGAAGTGACGGTGCTCAGGGGTGAGTAGGGGTTGAACCAAGGGACAGTGCTCAGGGCTGGGTAGGGGGTGGAATCAGGGGCGGACCGACAACTCATGGGGCCCCCGGGCAATAGGGGATCATGGGGCCCCTGTGTCCTTTCCCAAACTCAAAAAAGCCTATGAAAAAAGGTACCAGGGGCATCTCATGCGGCCCCCTACTGACCCCGGGCCCTCAGGCAGTGCCTGAGTTTCCAAATGGTCAGTCCGCCCCTGGGTGGAATCAAGGGATGGTGCTCAGGGGTGAGTAGGGGGCAGAGACAAACCCCAATCTAGGCGACTTCCTGCTGGTATTGGTGACATCAGTGAGCCTCACCATGGGATCCACCATCGTGGGAGAACGTTCTCATAAGATTTGCTATCTGAAGCTTTCCCAGGATCGTGCTGGAATCCCCGGAGACCCCCTCACCCCGGGGTGCAGCCCCCCCCCCCCCCCCCCGAAGCCAAGGTGTAATCACTGGTGTCACGATATGAGTTCTCTGCCAGCCCAGTTATTAATCCCCAGGTATTAATTCCTTTATTAATCCCTCCTGGCCATAGGAAGAGCCTCCTCCAATTAGTACTCACTCCTGTGTGCCAAAGGCCCCTAGCTGTAATTAACTCGCCCCCCACAAAAGGTCCCAAATTCAATTAGTGTATACATCCCTAATTAGTGCCTTACTTTTGTATTAATGTATTTCCCCCCACTAATTATCCTGCCCAACCGGTCTTTTCTGTGTACAGCCACAAATTAAATTACTGTAGTTCCATTCCTGTCCATTCTCTTCATTGTCACCTGCTAATGACCCCCCTCCACCTCTCGTCCTGCTCAGGGGGTTTAAGAGGCCAGTGCCGGTCTCTCTTGTAAAACCATTCTGCTGGGCAACCACTGAGGGGTCCAGCTGGACTCTAGTGGCCCCCCGACTCTGCCTGAGCCCCATTGGAGGAAGGGGGATCCCAGAAGCTACACCAGCCCTGCCTGGAACGCTGTCAGCTCTGCCTGAGACTATTGTATCAGCTTTGCGCGAGTGTTTGCTCCCCTTGTGCTATCTGACTGCTTATCAACTGCCTCTTGGATTACAAATTGCTGTGGAGACTTTAACTTTGCCCACCGGGGCTGGATTACAAGTATTTTGGACTCTCTCTCTGCACTACTCCCCATTGAGTGACTGTTGGCTGTTCTAATAAAGCTTTAGGTGTTTGCCGTCTGCCTGTCCCGCTGTCCCGCTGTCACAACTGGAATTATATATTTTTGTTTGTTTGCATTGGAAGGAACTAAAAGTTAGGGGATTTTACATGGAGATGCCAGATCCCATCACAGACATTGCCGCCATATCGAATACGGATTTTTTTATTCTCGATGTGTTTAGCTCCGGGAGTTGTCTGCACCCTCCCTATACCAATTGACTTCACTGCAAATTACAGAAGATATTGGAGCACGGACCATGTATGGCCAACTTGGAGGTGCCACGGACATGACTTGACTTTGGATGTCTTCTCGGAGCTCCAACTTAGATTCAGCCTGACTTCACTTCCACCGGTTGGGATGTTTCATAATGACCTCCATTGCTCATTACACAGTTGCTACACCTGAATCCGCTCTCTGCAGATTGTACAGATGGCGAGCTCTCTCCGCACTCTGAAAGATGTTCTCTTTATTACAAGACCACTGACAGTCTACACGGCCCAACGTCCTGATTAATGGCGGAATGGAGTAATTAATGACAGCGACTCCATGCATGGTGCATTTACATCAAGGGGAGAGTGTATTAAATCATGGAAATAATGGCATCTGGACTCCTCCATAGCAGCTCCACAATATCAGCCATTCGTCTTTCTTTTCATTTTGTCTTTGGGTGTCGGAGCCATTTAGTCATTCCGAAATAATAATTCTCGCAGAATTCATCTTCACCATAACCAATTGAATATTTCAGATCAAATCTCTTCCCTAACCTTCCTCTCCTCGCTCGGCCCTCTTATAATTACAGATCATCTGCGAATTATGGGAATAATTTGTTGTGGGGAGTTTTTGTTTGACCTTTTGCCTGGCTGAGTATTGTGTGCCCTTGAATGATCATAAATTAACCGGACCGGAGACTTTGTGAAATGTATTTGGGTCGTAGAAGGAGTTTTTGTAGCGCTTCCCGTGCAGGAGCCGCTGGTAGATGTAGGTCCTCTGCTCTTCCTGTGGCCCTAATCGGAGCCCCCCTCTTACTGACACCACCAAAATACCCCGACTGCCGGTAATTACACAGGAAAGATACACACCAAGCGTGATAAAACAATGGCCAGGTGGTGTCAATGACAGTATATCAATTTAGAGCCAAGGTAGGCCCGGAGCAAAAAGAAAACAGT
The DNA here is from genome assembly GCA_951230385.1 of Staurois parvus. NCBI lineage: Eukaryota > Metazoa > Chordata > Amphibia > Anura > Ranidae > Staurois > Staurois parvus. Next base: position 196,672 of record CATNWA010016026.1, read on the forward strand.
AAGCGCAGGGTCAACATGACTGGGGGGAATAGAGGGACAACAGAGGGTTAAATTATGGGAACGATGTTTTGGGGATTAAGGCTTGCCTTATTGGATGGGGGATGTTGGGGAGGGTCTCCCAGGGAGGAAAAGGAGGGTCTGTCCTCAGGAAGTCCAGTGGGGGAAGTTTTGGAAGAAGGAGAAGCTTCCCACCCTCCCTCCACTTCGTGTTTTGGTTTGGATTGTCACGGCGGCCTTGGCGGTGGTTGGTCTTTGGAAGAGGAAAGAATTCTCTTCCCCAGCTACTCTCTACACTCCGGTCCAACCTGGTCCGGTCCAGAAGAAGAATCACAACTTGACACGAACTCTCCCACACACTCCGCAAAGTCTCTCCATCCCCCCCCCGTGTCTTGCCGGGCTTTCCTTTCATATTCTTCCACCCCTCGGGAATTGCTCGTGGGCTCTGTAGTTCCACCTCAGCTTTCACGGGGAGGAAAGTTCTGCTTCCAGCCTACAACTCCCAGAAGTCTCTGGATTCCCGTAATGAGGATATGGAATGCAAAATACTGAATGTTGCCGTCTTGTGGATAAATAAAGTTCTGCATTCCCAGTAACAATGGCCAGAATTACACGTTTATAAACGGATTCCCTCCTAATACACAATATCACACATTCGGTGACAGTCCGCGGGTTCAGGAACGTCATACCTGGAAATGTCTTCTCCACTGGGCCTGGCATTTCTGCATCACCAAGGTGATGGTGGCAGAGGGGTCAGGGGTGGAATGCACCTACCTACACCATCTACCACCTACCACACCATCTACCACCTACCCACACCATCTACCACCTACCACACCATCTACCACCTACCCACACCATCTACCACCTATCACACCATCTACCACCTACCCACACCATCTACCACATACCACACCATCTACCACCTACCACACGATCTTCCACCTGCCCACACCATCTACCACCTACCCACACCATCTACCACCTACCACACCATCTACCACCTACCCACACCATCTACCACCTATTACACCATCTACCACCTACCCACACCATCTACCACATACCACACCATCTACCACCTACCACACGATCTTCCACCTGCCCACACCATCTACCACCTACCCACACCATCTACCACCTACCACACCATCTACCACCTACCCACACCATCTACCACCTATCACACCATCTACCACCTACCCACACCATCTACCACATACCACACCATCTACCACCTACCACTCGATCTTCCACCTACCCACACCATCTACCACCTATCACACCATCTACCACCTACCCACACCATCTACCACCTACCACACCATCTAACACCTGCCCACACCATCTACCACCTACCCACACTATCTACCACCTACCCACACTATCTACCACCTGCACACACCATCTACCACATACCACACCATCTACCACCTACCACACCATCTTCCACCTGCCCACACCATCTACCACCTACCACACCATCTGCATGCACCTACTCACACATCACCAGGAATCACACTACTAGCTGACTAAGGTGACATCTGTCCTACTCTTCCAATCAGTGCTAGATGTAGGGACCAGCAGATTGTCTCTTCTCCTTACCCCGACGTGGAGCTCTTTGTGTGGCTATGATGTCTGTTTAGTTAGTAACATGCTCAAGCTATCCCATGGACTGATATGGGAAAATGGGGACAAATCAGTTGGCCTTGGGAACAAGAATATTGCTGGTTCAGCCAAAGTTATTGCTAGATAATTTATTATAACAGCTTGTTTTGTAGGAAATAATACATATGGTTCTTGCAGCCATAAATACAATAATTAGGACGAGGTGTTATGGAGGGAACGTGGTATCTCTTAGTACAAAGGAAGAATTACCTTCAGACCTTCCTATAAGGTTTACTGTTGTCACAACCAAGGCCAGAGTCTAAAGCCAAGTCAAGGCCTTCATGCCGTCACCTACATTGATCTTCTATGGTGCCAGAAATGCTCACTGTACACTAATATGTCCATACAGCCAACCACATACCCTAAGAGATGATAGCTCTGTGGCACCGATCAATGGAGTCATGTGACTTCCTTAATATAGGGGCCGCCATTGCTGACCTCTTTCTTGGTTGGTGTGTTATATCAGCCTCAATACTATGAGGCTCTGCGCAGAACAAGTATGCAGATCAAGGAAGTCAAAGAAAGTCCTCATCTTTATACTTGATTCTGATAAGTTACTCAAAGTATTGAAGACCAACCAGACAGCTAACATTTGTAGCACAGCAATGGAAGGCTCTATATTTCTCTCAGGTCAGGTTTTCATTCATTCACAACTGTCCAATCATGGTTCAAAAGACTTGAAAAAGTAAATAATGAGTTAATTCAGCAGGGCAGTGCAAGGAGCAATAAGATTACCCAATGTGACCCACCTTCACCTCTGTGCATAAATACAAAATGAAAGTGAGAATCCCTCTTGACAACTGCAGGTGGGTGGACTTGGGCCTCCAGTGTAGAGATAGACCTGGATAGACTTGGACCTTCAGTGTAGAGATAGAAATGGATAGACTTGGACGTGCATTGTAAAGATAGACCTGGGTAAGCTTGGACCTCCTGTGTAGAGATATTCTTGTATAGACTTGAACATCTAGTATAGAGATAGACTTTTGTAGACTTGAACCTCCAGTGTAGAGATAGACCTCATTAGACTTGGACCTCCAGTGTAGAGATAGTCCTCTATAGACCTGAAAATCCAGTGTAGAGATAGACTTGGGTAGACTTTCACCTCCAGTGTAGAGATAGACCTGGGTAGACTTGGACAGCCAATGTAGAGATGGTCCTGTATAGACTTGAACATCCAGTGTAGAGATAGACTTGGGTAGACTTGGACCTCCAGTGTAGACATGGTCCTGCATAGACTTGAACGTCCAGTGTAGAGATAGACCTGGGAAGACTTGGACCTCCAGTGTAGAGATAGTCCTGTATAGACTTGAACATCCAGTGCAGCGATAGACTTGAGTAGACTTGGACCTCCAGAGTAGAGATAGTCCTGTATAGACTTGAACGTCCAGTGTAGAGATAGTCCTGTATAGACTTGAATGTCCAGTGTAGAGATAGACCTGGGAAGACTTGGACCTCCAGTGTAGAGATAGTCCTGTATAGACTTGAACGTTTAGTGTAGAGATAGACTTGGGTAGGCTTGGACCTCCAGTGTAGAGATAGACTTGGGTAGACTTGGACCTCCAGTGTAGAGATAGACTTGGGTAGACATGGATCTCCAGTGTAGAGATAGACTTGGGTAGGCTTGGACCTCCAGAGTAGAGATAGTCCTGTATAGACTTGAACATCCAGTGCAGAGATAGACGAGTAGACATGGACCTCCAGTGTAAAGATAGACTTGGGTAGACTTGGAGCTCCAGTGTAGAGATAGACTTAGGTAGACTTGGACCTCCAGTGTAGAGATAGACTTGGGTAGACTTGGACCTCCAGTGTAGAGATAGACTTGGGTAGACATGGACCTCCAGTGTAGACATATCACCTTTGGAGGTTTTGAGAGATATAAGATAAGGAGGAGTTGTTAACTTGCTGAAATCTATACTATGTATACATATAGGAAACCAATTGGCCAGTATAGTAGGACTTTGTTGATCCTCAAGCTAAACAAGCATATGCTGGTATAATCCATATTGTTTATTATACATCATGAAAAGACCATAAAAACTGACAAAAATGGCCATCATCAAGAATTGTTACATCAATATCACATTAACAGCCTCCTTTATCGTGGCTCTGTTCAATAACACATACAAGTTCTCATTTACAACCACAGGCCTAGTCACCCTTCATGTTTCCTCTCGATGAAGAGGCATCAACGCAAGGCATGTGCAATCTCAATGCATTTCAGAAGGTCAGTGAACTCAGTATTCTATCATGCATGAGCAGGCTGTCTTCAGGGGTCCCTCATCAGGATCCCAAGTGTCTGGTCTGTGATAGGGATGTACATCTCCAGTTGCCCCTTTCTCTTTCATTTCAGTCCAGTCCTGGATGATGACCACTTGAAGACCATCCAGGACAGGAGCGGCTTGGATAGTGCAGAGAACTGTGTTAGGGAGTCTGTCAGTGTGATATTGATGTAACAATTCTTGGTGATGGACATTTTGTCTGGTTTTATGGTCTTCTGATGATGTATAATAAACAATATCAATGTTAGCAGTATATGTATGTTTAGATATCTTGAGTCCCATGCAGGGGTGGACTGACCATTTTGGAAACTCGGGCACTGCCCAAGGGCCCGGGGTCAGTAGGGGGCCCCATGAGATGCCCCTGGGTCCCATGAAAGGCCACCTATACCAGCTGTTTGGTTTCCTGTATGTATATCAGTTGGGTGTAGGGGTGTGGGAATGTTGCTATATGGGGCCCTCTACATATCAATGCCGTTAGATTAGGTCATTGGTCCCATATCCCAGCTGTCCTTCCCTCCATTTACTACAGAGCAGAACTGAGCTGTCACTGCCTATTCACAATCTTATGTGCATGAGGTGCACCCCCTCAGGAGCCGCGGGTCAAACTGATACTTTCCCTCCACTTAGAGCACACACAGCCAGGCACTGAGCGTTTTCCTCACCGCTAGCTGGAAGGAACAGTCATGGATGGGCTGATAAGGACAGAGGATTCTCTAAAATGGGAGAATTTTACACTTTGAGGACTCTTCTCTATCTTGATAAACTGCACAAAATTGTCCCACAAAAACTCAAATGTTAATAGGTGTCCAGGACATTTCCAAAAATCCAAAAGCTTCACACAGAGTCACCAACTTCCAGTATTGGGGTCCTTTACCCACACGGTCACAGGATCATCAGTTGCCTCCTTCCGATATCCTTTCTTCCATGAGGGAAACACATACTGACACCACCATAGGACAGCTGGACACCTTTCCTCCAACTTCCTCCTGGCTCTCTCCAGTGAGCTTCTCCAGACCCTAACAGACTCCAGAACTAAGCCTAGTCCGGACCTCAATGTCTTCTAAATGGCACCTCCAGAAATCCTGCCCTGGAGCAGAGTCCCTTCACAGGGGTCTCTTCCAGCAGGACTGGATCCAGGAACTCTGCAGCCCATGTCTCAGGCCTCAGATTATTTATAGGCTCTCCTATCACCTACTGGGGACACCTGTCCAGAGATTGGCTGGCATCCCATAAATATTTAGGCTGCTTACTCGGTTCTCCCTCCCACTATGGTTCTAGGATTCTCTAGAATACAGGGGGAAGCAATCCCGAGCAGCAGCCTGTGAGATAGTGACCAGGCCTGACTAATCCAGCCATGCTCCTCTGATTACAATGGACCTATCAATCGGCACTACTCCAGGAGGGTTCAACATGAAGGAAAACATCCTCCATATTGTATTATAACACAAGGAGGCCTTCTTGGCCATAAAGCGGCAACATTCCTGTCCTGCCCAGTTTTTGGCCACGCTGTAGAGATATTTATTGATGAAGGATCAGTTACTGAGTATTGTTGTTCTTTCCATGATCTAAGTTCTGGGATGTCAAAAAAAGGAAAGAAAACACCCCGTTCAACCTGCCAGCCAGCTAGCCAACAACCAAATCAACTTGTCTAGCAGCGTGCGTTTAGAAACTGGGGTTCAGTTAGCACACATTTACAAATACGTACGTAAGCCACAGAACCACGTCACGGCACCCCGATATTCTGTGGTCCTAACTCTACACATTTTGAGAGCCCCCATAGTAGAGGCACATGTATTTAATGGATGGATCAAGGGCAGGTGAACTGAATGCCTCTACTATGGGGGCTCTCAAAATTTGTAGAGTTAGGACCACAGAATATCGGGGTGCCGTGACGTGGTTCTGTGGCTTACGTATGTATTTGTAAATGTGTGCTAACTGAACCCCAGTTTTTAAACGCACACTGATAGACAAGTTAATATGGTTAATGTATATTATATAGGGAGTGCTTGTTGGAGCCCAACCTCTGTAGATGTACGATAAAGGTGCCAGGTGGATATCAGGGATGGATGGATATCAGGGATGGATGGATGGATGGGAGCAGTAACACTGAGGCAGCTCTTCTTAGAGTGGAAGCAAGGCTCTACTGCAGTAACAAGAAGAAGAGAGGAAGGCGCCTCTAAGTGCCGTATTGACAATTTATTCAGTAACAATGGATAAATGGCACTTACAAGATAAACGGTTAAAAAGACTCATCGTGTGGTGATTGGATCAGGTGGGACATCCAGCCGTCCAGCAGCAAACTCTGCCTATAGGATCAGAAGTAGAGTCCAGTAGAGTCCAGGATGTGCATCAGAAAGGTAGGCTCCTTCTTGGAGAGCTGAAGTCTGTGAAGATGTGGCAGGACCTGTGAAGAAGACCTGGGAAGACCTCGGTAATGCATTTCGGACCTGCATGAAGACCTCTGAAGATAGGACCTCCTTCTGAAGAAGACCTCTGAAGAAGACCTCTGAAGAAGACCTGTGAAGAAGACCTGTGAAGAAGACCTCTGAAGAAGACCTGTGAAGAAGACCTGTGAAGAAGAAGAACCTGTGAAGAAGACCTGTGAAGAAGACCTCTGAAGAAGACCTCTGAAGAAGACCCTGTGAAGAAGACCTGTGAAGAAGACCTCTGAAGAAGACCTCTGAAGAAGACCTCTGAAGAAGACCTGTGAAGAAGACCTGTGAAGAAGACCTCTGAAGAAGACCTCTGAAGAAGACCTGTGAAGAAGACCTGTGAAGAAGACCTCCTCTCTTTTTTTTCAAGTTAATTTGGTTGTTGGCTAGCTGGCTGGCAAGTTGAACTCAGGAGCGAACTGACCATTCGTGTACTCGGGGCACTGCCCGAGAGCCCGGGGTCAGTAGGGGGCCCCATGAGATGCCCCTGGTACCTTTCATAGGCTTGTTTGAGTGTGGGTGAGGACACAGGGGCCCCATGATCCCCTATTGCCCGGGGGCCCCATGAGTTGTCAGTCCGCCCCTGGTTGAACTGGGTATTTTTTTCCCTTTTTTGATATGCGGTGCCTGTCCATGTTCCTTGCTGTAAAAGCCAGTTACAGACGGTCAGTGACCACCTAAGTTCTGGGATGACCTGCAGGAGTCAGGCAGAGCGCCGGTCTCCCGTCCCCATTGGATTGGGTGGAGGAGTTCTGAGCGCCCCCATGGTTTGTATTGCTCCTTATACAAGGAAGATATTTCAATGACACCATAGACATCGGCTGGAGGATAACAACCGTTTTTTTTGTTGTGGAGTCAGGGAGGCATTTTTAGGAACAGCATTCATAGGTCCAGAACGTCTAATGGGTCACATGGGTCTTTGTTCGGTGTCTGGCCTCCATATACAAGCCAACCTGCCATCACCCTGAAGGACAATACCGAGAGTTCCTCGTTGTCTCTGAACATAGAAGGAGCTTGTAGAATATCTCTTGGCCCTGACATCGGGAACCCCGCGGATGATGAACACAGCAGCTCCAGACAAGTAAAGAATAAATTGTTTACGGCCCCCAGTCGGGAGGAATCCATTATACGAGGAGCCGGCCTTCTGATATGAAGGTTAATTACTATATGCAAATCCCTCACATCCAGTCACATCAGCAGTTGTCAGCTTACAAACTTCTTCTGAATGAATAATCCTTTTAGTTCTGCTGAGTGCGGAATGAAGGGAAGGACACGGAAACGTTGGCTGAGTGCGGAATGAAGGGAAGGACACGGGAAACGTTGGCTGAGTGCGGAATGAAGGGAAGGACACGGGAACGTTGGCTGAGTGCGGAATGAAGGGAAGGACACGGAAACGTTGGCTGAGTGCGGAATGAAGGGAAGGACACGGGAACGTTGGCTGAGTGCGGAATGAAGGGAAGGACACGGAAACGTTGGCTGAGTGCGGAATGAAGGGAAGGACACGGAAACGTTGGCTGAGTGCGGAATGAAGGGAAGGACACGGAAACGTTGGCTGAGTGCGGAATGAAGGGAAGGACACAGGAATGTTGGCTGAGTGCGGAATGAAGGGAAGGACACAGGAATGTTGGCTGAGTGCGGAATGAAGGGAAGGACACGGGAATGTTGGCTGAGTGCGGAATGAAGGGAAGGACACGGAAACGTTGGCTGAGTGCGGAATGAAGGGAAGGACACGGAAACGTTGGCTGAGTGCGGAATGAAGGGAAGGACACGGAAATGTTGGCTAAGTGCGGAATGAAGGGAAGGACACGGAAACGTTGGCTGAGTGCGGAATGAAGGGAAGGACACGGAAACGTTGGCTGAGTGCGGAATGAAGGGAAGGACACGGGAACGTTGGCTGAGTGCGGAATGAAGGGAAGGACACGGAAACGTTGGCTGAGTGCGGAATGAAGGGAAGGACACGGAAACGTTGGCTGAGTGCGGAATGAAGGGAAGGACACGGAAACGTTGGCTGAGTGCGGAATGAAGGGAAGGACACGGGAACGTTGGCTGAGTGCGGAATGAAGGGAAGGACACGGAAACGTTGGCTGAGTGCGGAATGAAGGGAAGGACACGGGAACGTTGGCTGAGTGCGGAATGAAGGGAAGGACACGGGAACGTTGGCTGAGTGCGGAATGAAGGGAAGGACACGGGAAATGTTGGCTGAGTGCGGAATGAAGGGAAGGACACGGGAACGTTGGCTGAGTGCGGAATGAAGGGAAGGACACTGGAATGTTGGCTGAGTGCGGAATGAAGGGAAGGACACGGGAACGTTGGCTGAGTGCGGAATGAAGGGAAGGACACGGGAATGTTGGCTGAGTGCGGAATGAAGGGAAGGACACGGGAACGTTGGCTGAGTGCGGAATGAAGGGAAGGACACGGGAAACGTTGGCTGAGTGCGGAATGAAGGGAAGGACACGGGAATGTTGGCTGAGTGCGGAATGAAGGGAAGGACACACGGAAACGTTGGCTGAGTGCGGAATGAAGGGAAGGACACGGAAACGTTGGCTGAGTGCGGAATGAAGGGAAGGACACGGGAATGTTGGCTGAGTGCGGAATGAAGGGAAGGACACGGAAACGTTGGCTGAGTGCGGAATGAAGGGAAGGACACGGAAACGTTGGCTGAGTGCGGAATGAAGGGAAGGACACGGGAATGTTGGCTGAGTGCGAAATGAAGGGAAGGACACGGGAACGTTGGCTGAGTGCGGAATGAAGGGAAGGACACGGAAACGTTGGCTGAGTGCGGAATGAAGGGAAGGACATGGGAATGTTGGCTGAGTGCGGAATGTTTGGGAAGGACACGGAAATGTTGGCTGAGTGCGGAATGAAGGGAAGGACACGGGAATGTTGGCTGAGTGCGGAATGAAGGGAAAGACACGGGAATGTTGGCTGAGTGCGGAATGAAGGGAAGGACACAGGAATGTTGGCTGAGTGCGGAATGAAGGGAAGGACGGAAACTTTGGCTGAGTGCGGAATGAAGGAAGGACACGGAAACGCAGCTGAGTGCGGAATGAACCGGACACGGAAACGTTGGCTGAGTGAAGCGCAGAGGAGACGGAAGGACACGGGAATACCTCTAGGAGGCTGTGTGATGTGCGGAATGAAGGGAGGGACATACCACCGCCGGAATGTTGGCTGAGGGTGTGCGGAATGAAGACGCAGCAAGGACACGGAAACGTTGGCTGAGTGCGGAATGAAGGGAAGGACACGGAAACGTCGGTTGGGTTTATTGGACGGGACCAGGTCTGGAGAACCCTCATTCCCATCCAATAGGTGGCAGCGCTTACCTGTGTAGAAGGGGGTTAATGCGGCGCTGTCAGGCGGGTCACATACCATGTCCCGGCTGTTACTTACTTCTCGCTGAGGGTGTGATAAGACCAGACAAGGAGACGGACATAAAACCGATGTTTACCTCTAGGAGCGTGTGATGAATAGACGCAGTTTGAGAGGACATACCACCGCTGTATTACCTCCAGGAGCGTGTGATGAAGACGCAGCAAGGAGACGGACATACCCCACCGCAACAATGTACTTACCTCTAGGAGCGTGTGATGAAGATGCAGCAAGGAGACGGACATACCACCGCCGCCATGTACTTACCTCTAGGAGGGTGATGAAGACGCAGCAAGGAGACGGACATACCACCGCCGCAATGTACTTACCTCTAGGAGCGTGTGATGATGAAGACGCAGCAAGGAGACGGACATACCACCACCGCCACAATGTACTTACCTCTAGGAGCGGGTGTGATGAAGACGCAGCAAGGAGACGGACATACACGCCGCAATGTACTTACCTCTAGGAGGGTGTGATGAAGACGCAGCAAGGAGACGGACATACCACCGCCCGCAATGTACTTACCTCTAGGAGGGTGTGATGAAGACGCAGCAAGGAGACGGACATACCACCGCCGCCATGTACTTACCTCCAGGAGCGTGTGATGAAGACGCAGCAAGGAGACGGACATACCACCGCCGCAATGTACTTACCTCTAGGAGGGTGTGATGAAGACGCAGCAAGGAGACGGACATACCACCGCCGCAATGTACTTACCTCTAGGAGGGTGTGATGAAGACGCAGCAAGGAGACGGACATACCACCGCAATGTACTTACCTCCAGGAGCGTGTGATGAAGACGCAGCAAGGAGACGGACATACCACCGCCGCAATGTACTTACCTCTAGGAGGGTGTGATGAAGACGCAGCAAGGAGACGGACATACCACCGCCGCAATGTACTTACCTCTAGGAGCGTGTGATGAAGACGCAGCAAGGAGACGGACATACCACCGCCGCCATGTACTTACCTCTAGGAGGGTGTGATGAAGACGCAGCAAGGAGACGGACATACCACCGCCGCAATGTACTTACCTCCAGGAGGGTGTGATGAAGACGCAGCAAGGAGACGGACATACCACCGCCCATGTACTTACCTCTAGGAGGGTGTGTGATGAAGACGCAGCAAGGAGACGGACATACCACCGCCGCAATGTACTTACCTCTAGGAGGGTGTGATGAAGACGCAGCAAGGAGACGGACATACCACCGCCGCAATGTACTTACCTCTAGGAGGGTGTGATGAAGACGCAGCAAGGAGACGGACATACCACCGCCGCCATGTACTTACCTCTAGGAGGGTGTGATGAAGACGCAGCAAGGAGACGGACATACCACCGCCGCATGTACTTACCTCCAGGAGGGTGTGTGATGAAGACGCAGCAAGGAGACGGACATACCACCGCCGCCATGTACTTACCTCCAGGAGGGTATGATGAAGATGCAGCAAGGAGACGGACATACCACCGCAATGTACTTACCTCCAGGAGCGTGTGATGAAGACGCAGCAAGGAGACGGACATACCACTGCCGCAATGTACTTACCTCTAGGAGGTGTGATGAAGACGCAGCAAGGAGACGGACATACCACCGCCATGTACTTACCTCTAGGAGCGTGAGAGTGTGATGAAGACGCAGCAAGGAGACGGACATACCACCGCTGCAATGTACTCACCTCTAGGAGCGTGTGATGAAGACGCAGCAAGGAGACGGACATACCACCGCCGCAATGTACTTACCTCTAGGAGCGTATGATGAAGATGCAGCAAGGAGACGGACATACCACCGCCGCAATGTACTTACCTCTCCAGGAGCGTGTGATGAAGATGCAGCAAGGAGACGGACATACCACCGCCGCAATGTACTTACCTCTAGGAGGGTGCGTTGGATTCTGCAGAGGTTTGTGGGGGGGGGGCGGAGGTGGGTCGTTATCACCTTACAGACACATTTACTAACCTGTCTGCAGATCATTCCTCTACATTTCCCCAGCTATGAACTCCCAGGAGACGTCTATGTACACAGTCTATGTACACAGGAGCCACGCCGACAGGAGACGTCTATGTACACAGGAGCCACGCCGACAGGAGACGTCTATGTACACAGGACAGGAGAGCTTCGCCGACAGGAGACGTACACAGGAGCCACGCCGACAGGAGACGTCTATGTACACAGGAGCCACGCCGACAGGAGACGTCTATGTACACGCCGACAGGAGCTATGTACACAGGAGCCGCGCCGACAGGAGACATCTATATACACGGGAGCCGCGCCGACAGGAGACATCTATGTACACAGGAGCCGCGCCGTCAAAAAAACGTCTATGTACATAGGAGCCGCGCCGACAGGAGACATCTATGTACATAGGAGCCGCGCCGACAGGAGACATCTATGTACATAGGAGCCGCGCCGACAGGAGACGTCTATGTACACGGGGAGCCGCGCCGACAGGAGACGTCTATGTACACAGGAGCCGCGCCGACAGGAGACGTCTATGTACACGGGAGCCACGCTGTCAGGAGTCGGCTGATTTTTACTTTTTTATGAACCGATTGGATTAGTAACACTCCATTATGTTGGGGGCTCAGAGTGAAGGTTCAAAAAACGTTAGCAAAAAACGAATTCTGGGTTTGCATATTGCAGTATATACTATATTGTCCCAAGTATTGCCCCCCCCCCACCCTCTCCAAATCATGTGATTCAGGTGCTCCAATCCCCTCTCCAAATCATGTGATTCAGGTGTTCCAATCCCCTCCATATCATGTGAGTCAGGTGTTCCAATCCCCTCCCAATCATGTGATTGAGGTGTTCCAATCCCCTCCCAATCATGTGATTCAGTGTCCAATTCCATGTGAGTCAGGTGTTCCAATCCCCTCCCAATCATGTGAGTCAGGTGTTCCAATCCCCTCCCAATCATGTGATTCAGGTGTTCCAATCCCCTCCCAATCATGTGAGTCAGGTGTTCCAATCCCCTCCATATCATGTGATTCAGGTGTTCCAATCCCCTCCATATCATGTGATTCAGGTGTTCCAATCCCCTCCATATCATGTGATTCAGGTGTTCCAATCCCCTCCATATCATGTGATTCAGGTGTTCCAATCCCCTCCATGGACACATGTATACAATCAAGCCCCTAGGCATGCAGACGGCTTCTACAAACATTGGAGAAAGAATGGGTCGCTCTCAGGAGCTCAGTGACTCCAAGCGTGGTCCCGTGATAGGTGGCCACCTGGGCAATAAGTCCATCCGTGACATTTCCTGGCTACTAAATATTCCACGCTCAACTGTTAGTGGGATTATAACAAAGTGGAAGCCACTGGGAACAACAGCCACTCAGCCACCAAGTGGTAGGCCACGTCACATGACAGGGCGGGGTCAGCGCATGCTGAAGCGCACAGTGCGCAGAAGTCACCAACTGTCTGCAGAGTCAATAGCTAAAGACCTCCAAACTTGGTGTGGCCTTAGTCATCGTCACGACCATCGGATCCTCTGGTCTCACCTTGACTTTGGTAGGTACCTCAGCACCCCGGACACCTCGGGTAGGTTAGTCATCGTCACGCCCATGGAAATCCTAACGGCATGCGCAATACACAGAGGGTTGCTTTATATAGGGTACTGGAGGAAACCCGAGCAACATACTCTGCAGCTCAGCTCACTAAATGGGCAGCAAAAAGGCCACCAAGTTGGGTATCGGCACAGCTAGGGGCCAAGTTGCCATGAGGGAGCTAAGCCTAGACCTTCCTGAGAAGAAAAACACCAAAATAAAGGAACTGCCCTCAGCAGCAGGTGGCAGCAACAGTCCTCAAAGGTAATCTTCTGCCGGCTGCGTCGGGCCCCTGAAGACGTCGGTGCGCTCAGCGGCATTGGATAGTCCTGCATTCAGTGAGTCTTGAGAAACAAGGAGCTCCTCAGAACATTGAAGTGAGAGGGGACCGGTGGGAGGGCTCTGTGGTACAGACGTTGGCCACATAGGACTGGCGGTCCTCAGTACTCTGACCTTCTCGTTTTATCGATGGATTTGGCAACAACCATTTCCTTTCGTTCCTCGTTAGGATTGCCGGCATTTTTCAGGCGGTCAGTTCAATCGTATTTATTTCACGAAGAATCTGGAGTTCTACTTTAACGTAGACCCTCGCTGAAAAACGAGAGTAGCGCTCATCCTCCTCCCCACCCCCGCCCCAACACATTCCCAGGGGCTGAAGGACCAGTCTGAAAGTGACCTCACACACGTGCAGTGGAGAACCAGCTGTGATTGGTCAGGAAGTCACATCCAGCTCCTAAATCCAAGATGGCGGCACAAAGGAGCAGAAGCAGCGAGAAGATTCTACTGCTGGAGGACAGCGTTGGTCTCCAAGGACTGGAAGGTTCTGGACAGTATTTGTAGCGGCTGCCTGTAAATATGTTTGGTATTGGGTGAGAGTTCCGCTTTAAGTCGTTGGAAGAGAAGAGCGCCGAGTAGAAGGATCCGGAATTGTGCAGCAAATTATTACCTTCAATCGGTTCAACAAAAACGAGGGACAATCGGTACGGTAATGGCGTCCTGTCCTGGGGGGGGGGGGAGAAGAATGGGCGGCGGTGGTGGAGAATCTCCGGTAATCTCTTGGCGGGATTGTCTCCATTTACGGTACAAAACAGTACAACCTCCCGGCCCTCCCAACGACAGGAACTTCCACCGCCCGGCCCTCCAACAACGATGGGAACTTCCACCCCCCGGCCCTCCCAACGATGGGAACTTCCACCGCCCGGCCCTTCCAACGACGGGAACTTCCACCTCCCGGCCCTCCCAACGATGGGAACTTCCACCGCCCGGCCCTCCCAACGACGGGAACTTCCACCACCGCCCGGCCCTTCCCAACGACGGCCCTCCCAACGATGGGAACTTCCACCGCCCGGCCCTTCCAACGACGGGAACTTCCACCTCCCGGCCCTTCCAATGACGGGAACTTCCACCGCCCGGCCCTTCCACGACGGGAACTTCCACGCCCGGCCCTTCCAACGACGGGAACTTCCACCTCCGGCCCTTCCACCGCCCGGCCCTCCAACGACGGGAACTTCCACCGCCCGGCCCTTCCAACGACGGGAACTTCCACCGCCCGGGCCCATTTCCACCGCCCCGCAACCCTCCCAACCGACGGGAACTTCCACCCCCCGGCCCATTCACCTCCCGACCCTTCCACCTCCCGGCCCCTTCCCTTCCAACAACGGGAACTTCCACCACCCGTCCCCTCGCTGCCCTCCGCAGAGACCCATCCACCTTCCCGCAATAAAGGATGGCATTTCTACACCGAGGACACCGGAGCCGCAATATCTATAGAGACGGGATTCATATACACAGCATTAACACTTCCCGCCTCCAACACCTTCCAATGTTCCACAAACAGGTGACACCACCAATGACTGCCGGAGATATCTCCATGTCCCCATCCATCCATCCATGTCCATCCATCCATCCATCCATGTCCCATCCATCCATGTCCCCCCATCCATCCATCCATCCATGTCCCATCCATCATCCATCCATGTCCCCATCCATCCATCCATCCATGTCCCCATCCATCCATCCATCCATGTCCCCCATCCATCCATCCATCCATGTCCCATCCATCCATGTCCCCATCCATCCATCCATCCATCCCTCCATCCATCCATGTCCCCATCCATCCATGTCCCATCCATCCATGTCCCCATCCATCCATCCATCCATGTCCCATCCATCCATGTCCCCATCCCATCCATCCCCATCCATCCATCCATCCATCCATGTCCCCATCCATCCATCCATCCATGTCCCATCCATCATCCATCCCCATCCATCCATCCATCCATCCATCCATGTCCCCATCCATGTCCCCCATCCATCCATCCATGTCCCCATCCATCCCCCCATCCATCCATCCATGTCCCCATCCATCCATGTCCCCATCCATCCCTCCATCCATCCATCCCATGTCCCCATCCATCCATGTCCCATCCATCCATCCATGTCCCCATGTCCATCCATCCCTCCATCCATCCATCATCCATGTCCCCATCCCCTCCATTCCATCCATGTCCCCCATCCATCTCCCCATCCATCCTTCCATC